>VWZI01015448.1:134672-159611 GCA_013396835.1 Psilopogon haemacephalus
TCCAACCTCTCCTACAAAGAAAGTGTTCGTTTACATTAAGCGCTCAGCTCCTCGCTGTTCATTTGCATAAAATTAAAGGTTTTTGTGTTCTGGAACAGCAGGGTAACATTTAAAATTCCGTTTCAAAAAGCTCACCTTAGAATAATAAAATGTTAATATCATTTCACGGGCTGGAGAAGGTTGCCAGCTGCCTTTCACTTCAAACTTTTAGCCAATACTAACTGTTTGGGGTGGGTGATATTATTAATATTTTTGTTGCTGTTGTGGTTGTTGCTGTTAAGATATAAACTTTCTTGAAAAAGTGCAGGCATGTAAATGTGCCTACGGATGGGTCTCTGCAGGGCTACTCCAGAGCAGAATGTTTGTTTACTCCATAGTTTTTTAATTAAAAAATCATGCAAAAGAGCAGCAGTGGAATATTACAGCCTTTAATGTGCCGTCATACTCCAGACTACGAGAGGAAATGCAATTTGGATCAAACCCCTTTCATTTGCTTTCATGGAGATGGAGGTGGCACTCCAACATGAGCCTGGAACATGAGATAACTTCCACCCTGAGACGGCATTTCCGTGCCCAGAGCAGTGCCCGATGCTGTGCTGGCTGGCAGGAGGTCCAGGCAGCCAAAGTGGTGTTGTGGAAGGATATATGAGAGCCAAGCCCTCAGTTGAAGGCTGGTGAGGTCCCTCCAGCCTGCCTTCCTAATTACAGGCTCCTTCAGAGCTCAGAGAAATGGAAGGGCTGGCAAGAAGCATCTTGCAAAGTTCCCAGCACTCAGGCATCCACCCAGCTGCACACTCCTGAGTTCCCTTGGCACAGGCATCATGGGCAGCTCCTTGCTCACAGCCTCTGCTCCTCTGGGAAGGGCATGGGCAGCTGTCCTGCAGCCTCTGGTGACTCAGAGTGCTCCAGAGGCTGTCATGAGAAGTTCTTCCAGACATTTTTTCTGGGTCCTGTATCAGCACTAAGTGATAAAAAATGTTGTGTCCATTTGAGGATGACACTGTTGAGGTCCATGAATGACCTTTCACTATCACCAGAGCTGCCAGTGCCCAGAAGGGTATGTTGCTGGATGTCCCACCACTTCTGCTGTGCCCAGGCAGGCAACATCCCAAGGGCTTGGCAGCCACCAGCAGACGTCCCCTTGCAGAGAGCTCAGCTCCTGTTCCTTTGCACAAGCACTGGAGATAGGGAGCCAAGGCCCCACCCTGTAACAGCTCCCAGGCAGGGCCAGCCCACTGCAAACAGGGAGAACCATGGCCATGAGGTGTTGGTGACCCACCCTGTGTGGTGCTTAGTTGGTGCAGGCTGTGTGGGAAGAGCACTGGCACTAATGCAGGGCTGCAGAGGGGTCGGAGCTGAGCAGGGACAGCTCTCTTCCAAGATACAAGTTCACCCCCAGAGCAGCAGCATATGGTCACTTGCACAGTGCTATGGTGGCTTCAGCAGAGGAGTGAAGGCAACAAATAAACCTTAGTAAAGCACATGCATGATGGTCTTTGTGCAGAAATTGCACCACTTGCAAGTCAGAAGCAGTGCTGCCAGGGCATGAGGACAAGGGGAGAGCTGTGCAGAGTGATATTCAATGCAAAGAGAGATGGCAGATGTCCTGCAAATGTCTCTGCCCGAGGGAGGCAGCACTGAAGGGTCCTCAGGCCACCTCCCTGTCCTGCATGGCTGCTCAGGAGCAGGCAGCAGCCGAAGCCAGGGCAGTGTCCTCAAAGGCAACATGCCAAAAGTGCCCTCCCTGGCTCTGCCCTGAGATTGCAGGTGCCAGCCTGGGCACAGGGCTGCAGCAGGGTGAGGGGTGTCAGGCTGCCCTGTTGTCTGGCACTCCGGGGATCCCCACTGCACCCATGCTCACCCTTCCTGCCTTTGCCAGTCTTATCCTCCTGCTACTTGCCAGCATTAACATTGCTTCTCTGGCCACTTTGGCCACCAGCCCTTGCCCATCCTGTCAGCATCCCTCCCCACTTGCCCCCATCCCCACTGCACCCCCTGGGCTTCCCTTCAGGAGGAGTTTGCAAAGGCAGCTGAGGCAGGAAGAGATCTTCTTTTCACCTGGCAGTCCTCTTATCTGCCACCATTTGGGGCTGCTGTAGGATTGTTGCAAAAAGTATTTCATTAAAAATGAATCCAACTCCCAGGCGCTACCCGACTGGTTCACAGGCAGGAGAACACCGAGCGCAGTCTGCATTCCCCAGTGCCACTGCTCGATTCCTGTTTTAGTCTCCAGGCCATCGAAGCTCCTAACCTGCCTGCCAGCAAGTGCCATTTTTCCTAAATGATTTGCGCAGGGAATCTGCACCTTTGCAGCGACATCAGCCACGAGCACAGGACAGACTCAGGCTTGTAAACATCCAGCTCACCAGTGACCTATTCTGCATGTTCCAAACTGCTTTGTGGCTCTGGGAAGGGAGAATGAGCAGTGTATCCCCCTAAAAATGAATATAAATCAGGATCAGCAGGCTGTACACTTCACATGAGAAGCTCAGAAGGAAAACAGGTGCCAGTCTGATGTCAGCCAGCATCTTCATCACCCATGTGTCACCTCCTCTGCCAGGACATGTCTGTCTGGACAATGGGAGTTCTCCAGTTTTTTCTGTGCTCTCCACATGCTCATCCTGAAAAGTTTTAAAACACAAAGGCTGGCTATTATGGGTGAGCAAAGCAACGAGCAGGCAGCAAAGCAGAAGGTGAAGAACAACATATTTTACTTGTGGAAATAACAGAGTAACTCACCTCCTCTCTGAATGCTCAGAGCCGGTGGCAGCAGAGCTGGGAGGCGCAGGGCAGAGGCCATGAAGAGCAGATCCCACACCTGTAACAACACAGGGACCACATATCCACTTCTCCTCCAGAAGAAGGAGAACACCACAGCTTCTGCAACTGAAAGGACAAGACACTTTAATTTCTAACTCAAAAATTCGTACGTTCCTTCGTTGTGCTTTTACCACACCATGAACACTTCTCACATCTGTTGCACTGGGGCCAGCAAGACAGAGATTTTCCTGCTGAGACTGACCCATGGAGGCTGCCATCCCATAACATGACTGTGTGAGCTCACATCACCCACCCTCCTGCTCTTGGGAGACCAGAGCATCACACGTGGGGTGTGTGCCAAAGCATGGACATGCCACCGTGTGCCAGGCTCATGGACACAGAGACAAGCACATGGATCATGAGCAAGCAAGTGACAGCTGTGGGAGCAAATCAAACCTCAGGGCTTCATCCTCATGGGAAGCCTTAACTCTTCAGAAGCCATTTGCCTTCTGAGTGAAAGCAGAAACAAAATTTAAAGTGGAAATCAAAAAGATTTGCTTGGGAATTTCTCTTAGGAAAATAGTAATGAATTCCTTGCTTTTTTTTTTTTTTTTCATTTCAGAATTTGTTTTCATTACTTTTTACATTATTTTATGACATCAGTAGTAGTGCATAATGTGACCTGTCATATCATGTCAAGTCATGCCGTAATATGCATAATGGCAGAAGAAGTGCATAATATTACATGTCATATTGACATAATCAGAATATTCTATTATTATTGACTTTGTCAAACTAATTACAACACAGACAGGAAGTACTTGGCTCTAGAAAATAGGATTAAAAAGGCACAACTTACAGCAAACAATAGTTATTTCCCTTTGCAATTGCATTAGGTGTATTCAACGTATTTGTATAAAAGTATTCGTGCCAGTATATTACATGATACTATGCACTGCTACATAATTCCATGAAATAAGGGAATAAACCAGGTTAAAAGAGTCCAAGGAAAATTTTTAGTTTGAAGCAATTTCAGTTTTTCAAAATAAACAGTTCTCAAACCAAAAATTAGCAAATGATTCTGTGTATGAAATCTAAAAGTTCTCCTTATGAAACATCTGCATAAGAACGACTACAGAAACTAAACTGAGTGCCCAAAGAGCAACAAACCTGATGAAAGGTCTGGAGCACAAATTTTATGAGGGAACTGGGGTTGTTTAGTCTGGAGGAAAGGAGGCTAAGAGGAGACCTCGTTGGTCTCTACAACTCCCTAAAAGGCGGTTGGATTGAGTGGGGGTCAGTCTCTTCTCCCAAGTAACTAGTGATAGGATGAGAGGAAATGGCCTCAAGTTGCACCAGGAGAGGTTTAGGATGGAGATTAGGTAAAAAAACATCTTCTCTAAAAGGACTGAAAAGGAACAGGATGCCCAGGGCAGTGCTGATGTCCTCATCTCTAGATCAGCATCATCTCACCATCCAGATGTGGTGCTGAGTGGCCTGGTTTAGTGGTGACCTGGCAGTGCTGAGTTAATGGTCAGACTTGGTGATCCTCACAGAATCACAGGAGCTGGAAGTGACCTTGAAAGCTCACATAGTCCAAGACCCCTGCCAGAGCAAGATCACCTATACCAGATCACACAGGAATGTGTCCACATGGGTTTTGAATTTCTCCAGAGAAGGAGACACCACAACCCCTGTGGGCAGCCTATTGCACTGGCACCCTCACAGTGAAAAAATTCCTCCTCATGTTTACGTGGAACCTCCTATGCCTCAGCTTCCACCCATTGCCCCTTGTCTTGTCATTGGGCATCACTGAGCAGAGCCTGGCTCCAGCCTCCTGGCACTCACCCTGCACATATTTACAAACATTGATGAGGTCACCATCATAAAGAGCCCCAGCTCCCTCAGGCCCTCCTCGTAAGAGAGCTGTTCCATTCTCTTCAGCAGCTTTGTGGCTCTTTGCTGGACTCTCTCAAGCAGTTCTATGTCCATCTTGAACTGGGGTGCCCAGAACTGGACACAATACTCCAAATGTGGTCTCAGCAGGGCAGAGTAGAGGGGCAGGAGAACCTCTCTCAACTTACTAACCACAGCCCTTTTAATCCACCCCAGAATGGCATTGTCCCTTCCTGGCCACAAGAACACATTGCTGGCTCACGATCAACCTCCCATCAACTAGGACCCCTAAATCCTTTTCCCCTTCGCTGCCTTCCAACAGGTCAGTCCCCAACCTCTACTGATACCTGGGACTGTTCTTTTCCAGGTGCAAGACTCTACACTTGCCCTTATAAAATGTCTTCCTGCCCAATCCTCCAGCCTGTCCGAGTCTCGCTGAACGGCAGCACAGCTTTCTGGTGACCCAGTTTGGTGTCATCGGCAAACTTGCTTAAGAGACTTTTTTCCAACAGAACGAATTCTATTGTTCTAGATAGAGAAATCTTCTAGAGAAAATCCCCTGGAGGCCCTGCAGTGTTTGTGGAGGAGCAGCACCAAGAGTTAGAAGCGCACGATGCTCACCCGTGCCACCAGCCACGCACCAACCTGCTTGTGCGTACACGGCTGCTGCCGCTTCGACAGAGCCACCTTGCTCCAGGCTTGGGCTCTCACTGAGCCCACTGGGATTTCTAATTGACTTGACAAGTTAGAAATTGCTTAACTTGGTTGTGATTGCTGTGAAGAATGGGACTTTAAAGGACTCGGTATCTCTGTATCTCCCTTTGATAAACATTGGCTCGCCGAGCTTAGATCTTATTTATTTACCCGTGGAGCAGGTTCATTACTATGTATTAGGTAGATATGACATATTTATGGAAATATGTGGACTCTTTGTGGAATATATTAAGATTAAATAAATCATCGACTATGTGGTCAAGAACTACAGCAATCCTGATGAATGATTCCATGATTTTGTTTTGTTTTATCTCTGTGTAATTTTAAGAGCCACTCCCTTTGTCTTCCTGGACTCCTGCAGATTTTCCTGTGCCAACCCTAAGGCTGGTGCCTTAGGGATTCCCATCCCATAGGGAGATGAAAGAGGTGCACCTTTGACTTGAGAAGAAAGCCTCAGGTCCCATGTGGCCCATGTCCTGTGCAACAGTCTGGGGAAGATGCCTGGGAGTCCTACTGTGTCCAGACACCAAAACCCAGCCCCTGCGAGTCTGCTTAGCAACCTGAGCAATGGTTCTGTTCTGCTATCCCACATCATCCCGGGTGCTGGGACCTGCCACATGTATCCATTAGCCAATGAATTTACATATCTAATGGTGCATTTTCACAAATTAGTGGCAATTACATTTAAAACAGCTATTTTGATACAAATCAATGAGAGCCACAGCTAATGACATAAATGCTATTTCACCTGTCCCTTGGCCTCATTACAAACATGGAGTGACAAGCTCAGAGCAAAAGCTTTCCTAGTGGCCATAAACCAGCCAGGCTAAAACAGAACAGAGCTGCCATGAAGGCTGCACAGCCACTCCCTGGCCTGTGCTATTCGATTTCTTCTCACTACACCTCACTGTGAAGAACTTCTTCCTGATTTCCAACCTAAATCTATCCTGCTCCAGTTTCAAACCATTGTCCCTCGTTCTATTGTTGCATGCTCTTCTCAACAGTCCTCCCCCAGCCTTCCTGTAGGTCCTCTTCAGATATTGAAATGTAGTTGTAAGGTATTGCTGGAGTCTTCTCTTCTCCAGGCTGAACAACTCTAACTCTTTTCAGCCTGTCTTCATAGGAGAAGTGTTAGAGCCCTCTGATCATCTTTATGGGTGAACCTGCTTCAGCAGCTCCATGTCCTTCCTGTGTTGAGGGTCCCAGAGCTGGCTGCAGTACTCCAGGTGAGGTCTCACCAGAGCAGAGTGGCAGAATCTGTTGACCATGTTGCTTTTATGCAGCCCAGGCTGCCATTGGCCCAGCTTCAGTACAAAAGGCCATCATCAGCACATGTGGCATCACTGGAGAGGCCCTGGGTCTGGCTGGTCCCATCCCCACACAGGCAGGACACTGCCCCAGCAGAGGCTATGCCCCCAACCAAACATCTGCTCCATCAGTACCGGTGCCACCTCCACTGTGCCAGAGCTCATGGGGAGCTCACCAGGGCTGATGCCTCCAGTGAGAGTGGGATCATCTTCATCACTTACCCCTCTATTGCATGCATTTGTTTTCCAGCATCCCATTGAACAGCTGGTCCCTGCACTGCCCTCCTGGTCTGCTGGTGTCCCACAGTGGTGTTGGGCAGCCAGCATGGCACCAAACGTGGCAGCAGCCAGAGCACCATGAGCGTGCACCATGTCTTCCTTTTGACTCAGGACAGCTAATAAATGCCTGTAAATACTGGGGGGTTCTTAAGGATAGTTAAGTAGCAAACTATCTGTTGATAATAAAATTTGCTTGCTTCTCACAGATATCCAATTTGCCTACTATCCAAAGAAAGGAATTGGGTGTCTGCTTCCTAAATTGTTTTAATCTCTGGCAAAGAGCGCTTCTGGCAGAGTCCCTCAGCTGGAAAATAGGAAATGAGTTAGAAACAACAGACAAACGTGAATAACACCGAGCTTAAGATGTCTGATCTCCATCTTGAGAAGTGAAGTTTAAATAGATTCCTTGATTCACTTGCATGTAGCCACCCTGGGAAGCAGATCTCCCTTCTGGGAAGGGCTGGGGATGCTGTGTGAGGTCCAGCAGTTGTGTACTTTCCCACCCAGTTGCTCAACATGGGGGTAAGCAGGGAATCTTCTGCTTATCTCCCAGTAGAGAGGCTCTTTCTTTTGTCACCCTGCTAATAACATTCATGTCACAGGGACATTCATTGAACTTTTCCATGCAAAAAGGCCCCTGGACAAAATGTTGTCCCATGCATGTCAGGGTAACTCCTGTATGAGAGGTACACCTTGGGCTCAGGTCCTCACATGGGGATGACCACACCTTGAGCTCAGGTCCTCACATGGAGAGGACCACACCTTGGGCTCGGGTCCTCACAGAGATGACAACGCCTTGGGCTCAGGTCCTTGCACAGAGATGACCACACTTTGAGCTCAGGTCTTCACACGGACATGACCACAGCAACACCTATGAAGCTCACCTTGGGAAACCTGCCCTGTGCCTTCTCCTGTTGCTGGGCAGAGGTACCCTTTGGCGCCAGCATGCCATTGTGGGAGGGGATCCCATCTGTCCTCTAACCCCCATGGTTTCAGTGAGGGCAGTGCTCTCAGCATCACTCAGGAGTGCTGCAAGTGCTGCCCTGAACGCTGAAGGAAATGCTCTTTTCCATTGCACTAAGTGAAACAATTCAAACCAGGGAAATCTTGATAAAAGTTTAATTAGGAAAACGGACTCCATCTGTAACATATCCCCCTTCTCCCCATGTATTAACCCTTTTGCCATAAATCTGCCACCCTTGAAGAAACCTGCCTTCCTCACAAAACCTACTCAGGGTTCACATTATTTTAATCAGTTAGAGGGGTTTAATACATTATTGATTTTTAGGAGAATTGAAAAAGCTCCCGTATTAAGTCCAGGTTGCTTATTCTTTCTGTATATGACATTCAGGTACTTGTGAAAAATTATACCAATTATGAAATCAGCCATTTACTGCTTCAAAGTGCAATCAGTTGTCACACTGGAAAGCACTTGCTCCTGAATATTATTAGTTGGGCTATGTGCACAGGAAAGTGCTGAGAGGAAAGACTTTAACCAAAGGGCAATTGCATGAAATTTACTTAGAAATAGCTATTTATCACCCTTGGATTTCCTACTGTTCAAATCCACTGCAGACACTTTATGGAATGAAACAGCCATCTCACCAACGTAACTCAGCCAACTGAGGGAGTTTTTTCCCTCACTGACATTAAATGAAAAATTTAGAAGTCATTGTAACAGCTTAAAGATGCATTATCCTTTTTGATGTGCAATTTTAGCTTCATATCAAAAGCCATATAAAATAACCCCCGCACAAACACAAAAAAAAAAAAAAACCCCCCCAAAAAAAAAAAAAAAAAAAAAAAAAAAAAAAAAAAAAAAAAAAGAGAAAAAGAAAAAAAAAAGAGAAAAAGAAAAAAAAAAGAAAGAAAGAAAAAAAGGAACTTTTAAAAGTTTTATGACATGTAGTTCATCTTACCTTTTATGCATCGAGCAGGCACTGCTTCTCCTGCTGTTCTCGGAGACCATTGCATGATTACCACGATGGGGGAGAAAATATTGCCATAGCAGCAGCAGCAGCAGCAGCAGTAGCCGTAGCAGAACCCAGCCGAAGGACGGATTAGCCTCTGGAGCCTGGGAAATGGAGGGGGTGAAGCTGAGCACCGCCAAGCCAGCGAATTCCTCCGGTGCCAGAGCGTGGTGGAATTGCGGGAGGGCTGCCCATCGGAGGAGCCTTCTGTTGTGTCACAAACGGCCACCATTAATGGGGCTTTGCTGCAGGCAACGAACTGAGAGGCAACATAAATTCAAGAGGGTACGTTCGAGAGAAATTTCTAGCTGGCTAAAGGTGTCTTGTCTGCTTGTTTCCCGGAGTGGGCAAGAATTTTAGAAGGCAAGGTCAACATCTTCTCGACTCAGGAATGGAGCTGGTCAGCCTGGGAGTGCTGGCACAGCACCATTAATGTGTAGGACTAACTCATCTTTGATTACTGATGGATGTGATCATCAGGCTCGTTTATCTCCCTGGGATGCAGTGGTGAGCAGAGCTGCCTTCATGCGCCTTGGATGCAAGGCATCATTTCTTCCTCTTCTAATTCTTCCAGGCACAGTAGGAATGGGGGGAAAAAAGGTCACTTTGTATGTTGGAAGAGTTGGAAGAGCCATTCATCATGGGAATACAGAGTATTCCCATAAGAAAAGGGGAAAGCAGCTCCTGACCCTCCAGGTGTGGAAGACCTGAACCAGGAGTGGAAGCCCTTGTACCTTTGACCATGGTTCGCTTGTACACAGCAATACCTCCCCAGCCAACCCAAGGGCTAGGAGATGACACAAGATGCTTCCCACCTGCAGGTCTCTCCCACCTCCTCTCTGGAGGGGTCAAATCCAGGGAAAAAAGGAGTACTGAAACAGAACAAATCTCATTCCCCTTTGCACAGCAATCAGATTCTCCTTCCAGGTGGGTTAAAGACCTGATGGTCCCACTGGCAAGGGCTGAGCATGCGTCATTTGTTGCTTGAGCCATGCAGGACAAGTCAAAGGATCACTTCTGCTGCCTGGGTCAGCATCACCTTGCTGCAGCTTGCCAAGGCAGATCCAAAGTAGCTCCCCATGGGCATGCATGCTCCCAGCTGGGGAAATCCTGCTCTCTGCAATTCAAAATCAGCTGAATGTGGTCCTCAGAGCATTTATCCCAGCTTCCTACATGGCCTGGGCACAGGTCACCTTTGCTTAAGAAGCCAAAGAGACAATCACAAACAAGGTTTGTGTTATTCACCACAGTCAACTCCCATGCTCCAGGAAACAAGCAACTCCAAAATTATTCTGTTCTACAATTTCAGGTCCAAATGAAGAGAGGGCAGAGGAGGTGTTGAAAGGAGCTACCCTCTTCATACCTTTCAGCATGGCATGGATGCCTCAGATGTCTAAGGCCCAGTGTGTCACAAAATACACTGACAACAGCCACAACTGGTGATGGCAACCAGCATCCAGCAGCTGCTTTGCAGCGCTGAAAGGATGCAAAACCAGAGCACTTGCTGTATTTTAGCTTGGCAAAAGGATTGTTATAATGCCATTTAATTTAATAAATAGGAAAGTATTTATAAATGAACGATTTCATAAAGTGTTACCAATTCCTCCACACACAATAATATGATTTGCACAAACGTTTGTCCTTGAGGCAATAGAAATTTTCTTTGCAAATCAATCCTTACAAGGATTGTAATTAGTATCTGCTAAGGCAGCTAGCAGTACCTGTAGCTGTATTTCTCCCATAAAAATCCCTGATTGCTGCAAGCTCTCACACAAAGCTAACGACACAGAAGGAAAATGCTCACGTTGTCTAGACTATTCATTTTAATCAGGCAAGAGTGATTTTTTTTTTTTTTTTTTTTTTTTTTTTTNATACAACCTCGCTCCACAGGGGCTGGTGGAAAAGGTCAACACTGCTGTATAAAAAAAAAATACACTTAAAGAAGGAGTTTAGAAAAGCGAAAGCTGCAGATAAGGGCTGGCATTGTTCAGGCAGGGCTGCAGGTGTCACACCTACCTGGTGACTCACAAGAAATTTGTAAACCCACTAGTTTGGTTGAAGTGCTCAAAAATGGCAAAGTCAGGGGCTTGTTTTCTTAGCTTCTTCCCTTGGGGATAGGATGCAGAGGGGCACAGCTGGGTGATGGCACACAGTTGAGTCAAGGTGGGGTTCAGCTGATAGCATTCCTTCTGAAAAGGTTTTTATACCCAAAGTGAGGCCAGCACAAACTTTCGCACCCTGCCCAGCCAGATGTGGAGGACAGACAAACCACAGCCTTAGCAAGAAGCACTGGAGGCTGCTGCTGGCTCCCAGCAGAGATGCTTGTGCCCAATGAGATGACTGCACTGCCTCCAGAGCCTCAGCCAGGTGGCTGCTGGCCAAGGAACACCATTCTCACAGGCAAATCCCACCTCCCAGGGGATGAACATGTCCCAGATGTATCTCTGGCAAGGAAAGTAGCTGCTAGGAGCCCACAGGAGCAGGCTTTGCCTGATGCCCTGTGTTAAAGCACAACCACATGCATGAACAACTAGGTGAGCCCAGAGGTCTGCATTATGAACCCTGGTTCTCTCCTCTTGGGTGTTCAAATGTCCTGGCAGCATGGCTGCAGGCAGAAGATCAACCCACACCCAGTCTGATGCTCCTGGACCATTTCTGTGCTCTTCCTGGAGCAGCACACAGCCATGCCAGCTCCCTCATGCTTAAATCAATGTTTTCCAGGCTCTCATTATGACATTGTTCCAAAGCAGTGTTTTGCTGGGTGCAGTTTAGCTAATACTGCTCTTGGTGATGAATGCTGGTGCAAAATGAAGCCAGCATCTCTCCTGTGGCCAGCAGGAACACCACAGGCCATCCCTGTGGAGCTGGAGCTGCTCTGAACAGCAGCACACAAAGGAAGCCCTATGTGGAGCACTCTCTCCTGCATCCCTTGGTATTGAAAATCCCATGCCAGGGCTCTGCAGGCTGGCAAAGGCAGCCCAGGAATCCTTCCTACATGGGATCCAGGGAGACAAATGCTACCATCCAGTCTCTGCTCTGGGGCATCCCACCCCTGGGTGCCAGATGTCATTACAAGATGCTGGCACTGCTTGGCAGAGCCACAGCCTCCCCAGTGGGTAGCTCTGGATCAAGCTGGACATGGAAACAGAGCTCTTTGACCCTAGGAACACAGGCGTGGATCAGGGGTGCCCATCCATCAGGGGGTTCACCTGGAGCACCCTGCTGCTTTGGGCTGCTCTCTAAGTGCCACCAAACAGCTCAGCAGGAGCCAGATTATTCCATGAATAGTCTAAAATTCCAGGTTTATGTCCAAGCCCCAGCATTAATCATGCCATTCATCATCATTACCCACAGTCACTCCATTCACTGCCCCAAAGGCAGCTGCAGGGGCAGGGGCTGATACACTTTGTTCCTCTCTCCCTCCAGTGGAAGAGAGGCCAGGCATGAGCAAGATCATTGATCTGCAGCCTTCACCTGTCCTCCTGAGCAAAGAGGAGGTTAATTTGTCACAGGATGGAGAAAACTCAATCTTTACATTCCCTGCTTGCTTTAATTAAACAAAAACCTCCTGTGTTTGCTAAGCCTTGCTCTGAGGACCCAAGAGCAGTGGCTCTGAAGCAGAGCTCAGGCAGACACTCTGCCAGGCAAAGCCTCATCACATGGGACCAGACTGACCCTCCCCTTCACTTTCTGTTGCAAAAGCACCTGAGACAAGACCTGCCAGGTCTGCCTCTGACCCCACAGCAGGTGACCTTCTGGGCCCTCACTCTCCAAAATGCATTCATCTGCATAGAAAAGTACATGTGTGGAGAGATGAAACTTTAAAAAGACTCTTCTGTACAGAGAGAGAATATACCCTTGGGGTCATTGGTTCCTGAGTGACAGAACAGTGCTTGCCCCACATGGGATGGGAAGTGGCAGCTACACACAGCACCAGGACATTAAAGCTTCTGTCACAGGAGTGCTACTTCCATGCCACCAGCTTATTCAGTTTTTTTTTTAAACTAGGTGCCTCCTGCTCATGTGTCCCCATGAGCACTGGGCAAGAGGATGCTGCAGCATATGCTGGGTGCTATAATGACAGGGCAGGGCCACGACGTGGAGTTGTGCTGCGGAAGAACAAAGCTGAGCATGGTGAGGTGTCAAGTACCAGCTGGGAACCTAAAACTGTACAACTGCTTCAAAGACTACTGCCAGAGAGCCCAGCTCAGCCCAGCTCACCTTCCTTTGAGGCTGCTCTGAGGGCAGAGAAATGTCTCTGGCACAAAGAGTGATGCTGAAGATGCAGTAAATGAAGATGTGTTAAATGAAACCACAGCTCAGGCATTCTTGTGCAATCTCTTCTGGGGCCAAGGAATCACAATGCAGACCCAGTCCCCACTGGATAGTGGTGAGCAGGGCACTGGCCAGTCCCTGCACCCACCTCCCACCAGCAACCTCCAACCGCAGGTGCTGCTGCTCCAGGAGCTCCAGAGAGCAAGAGCAGCCAAGTCCATCACAAACCTGTGATGCGAGGCTGCCTGGAGATCTCCTTGGCATGCTCCAAGAGCTCTGAGTGGAAGATTAATCTTAATAATTACTGTCCTCAGCTTGTCTGGCCCCATCCAAACTCAGGCCTCCCCTGCACACAAAACCTCTGCAGGTTTCCTTGCGTGTCCCAGGGTCTCCTCCTCCGGCAAGGTTGCACTGGGGAGGCTGCACCCAGCCCGCAAAGAAAACCCACGTCCCAGCTGCCAGGCTTGGCAGCATCTTGAGGCTTTTCCCCTCCTGTCCGCAAAGTAAATGAAGTGGGGAGGGTAATACAGTGTGCTCCCGCCGAGACCGACAAGCCTCCGCCGCTCCTGCAGCCGCTGCTCTGGTATTAACCAGACAAGACAAGCTCGCAGTCAGTTATCGGCCAAAAAAATAATGAAGGAACAAGTCGGCAGAGCAAAGCCAAGTCACCCGGACCAGCCAAGTGGAGAATTTAATTTCTCGCAGGTTCCCCAGCAGTGAAGCGGCTCCGTGCCGTGCCCTGCACACGCCGACAGCTCCGACCCGGCACCGGCAGCCGCTCCGCCGCCCGCGGGCCCGGGGGAGAGCCGCCGGGGCCAGGGGAGCTGGTGGGGAAGGTGCTTGCCCCACCCGCATTTTCCAGAGCAGGACTCGGTCATCACGGGCAACGGCTCTGCCTGACACGGTGTCAGAGGATGACATTTACCCATCACTGCACGCAAAGCAGCATGCAGGAGATCAGAGCTCTTCCAGCACTTTCAGCCCACCAGCAAAACGGCTGAGGGCGAGGAGGTCTCAGCAGGTGCCTGACCTTGCACCCACAGCTGTGCAGAGGAGCTCTGGCACCGTGGGTCCCACCAGAACAGCCATGCAGCAATGGGGTGCATCGGGGAGCTATACCCCCATACCCCCCCAAAAAAGGAAAACCTGGTGTCCTGGTCTGTTTCTGACACCAGCAGTTTTTAAAGAAGGTGAGAGTTTGCAGGAAATTAAACTCTAAATAGATCCTGATGCCAAGGCTGCCTGGACCAGTTCTTGGCTCCTTCCATTTAAGTCCTTTTCCATCCCTTTTCTTCAAAAAAACACTTCTGTGAACTCAGTCCTGCTGTCAGTGCTCTGCACTCAGAGTCACAGACAAGTCTGGAAAATTAGTCAGCAGTCTGGGACAGCCCCAACAATAAAACATGCAGAAGTAGAGGGAATAAATCAGCTGCCAGAGAGGGTAAACATTCTGTCTCCTGGTGCTGGTCAGCACAGAGGTACCCATCTCCTTAGTTACTCATTGTGGGGGCAGAAATATGGGGCTGAGCTGTAAACCAGATGGGAACTAGCTTCAGTCCCTCCTCCTCTTCCAGCGTGTGCTAGAGAATGTTGGTTTGGGTTTTTGGGGTGTTTTTTTCCTTTTTTTTTTCTTTTTTTCCCTTTACATCATCACAAGTGCAGTCTTGATGAGAAGAAAGCCTACAGAACTACTTATGCATTGACCCTCAGGGTACCACAGCTTGGCCAAATACTCATCTCTGGGCTGATGCACACACTTCTGTCTCATTTCTAGAAGTATTTTGAAGCTGACTTTTGTGAAAGACAAGATGCTCCAGGCATAAGAGATCTTTTTAAAGTGTAGCTGAGGGCTGTTAAACTGAAGGGTGGAACAATTCAGCTAAGGAAGATCACGGTTTCCATGTCCAGCAGCTCTTCAGGCTCTCCTGGATCAGGCATCCCAGCCCCCTCCGAGGGGGTACCAGAGACCTGCACACCGATGCTGTAGGTTTTGCAGCAGTCTGGTTTCACAGAATTTGTCCTACCTCCTTCTGCCAAGCTGGGACAGAGCACTCCTGCCCAACAGCACCTACCAAACTCCCATGCAGCCACAGCGGCAGGGTGACTTTATCCTTGCAGACCACAGAGCAAAGCCCAGCCTGGCATCACCACAACTCTGCTGCCAGCAGGCAGGGAGTCCTGGGCTGCTGACACCAGGGCAGCACTCCCCACCCCACGGAGGAGGAGTTTAGCTCTCTGCAGCCCTGCCAGCAGCACCTGGGCAAAGTGACATGGTAACAAATGGGCTGATCCAGCCGCATTCTGCCTGGGAGAAATCATGCAACAATTTTCAGCTCCGCACAAACCTTTACAGCCAAGTTATAAACTCCTGCAAAATGCTGACAGACCCTTCGCTACAGCAGCACTAGCAGGTGCCCCATAATGAATGTGCTGAATGACCTACCAAGGAAAGTTATCGAGGCAAAAAAAAAAAAGCACCACGGTCATTCAACAAACAATTAGAGAGTGTCCTAGTGGGGACAGCATACTAACAAGGGACGGAGCCTGGAAGAGCTGAGTAAGCATCCTGCCTTCCCCCCAAATTCCTCCTCTTTCCAGCCTGGGCTCTGATCTATAGCAGGACTCACTGGAGCTCCACTAAAGCTTAAAGCTTCAGAGATTGTTATGCTAAATGAGGAAAAAATAAAAAAGAAAAAGAAAAAAAGTAATTGCCTTTCCCCCATCTAGAACTCCAGATATATAACTTGGAGAAATATAATTAGCTGCTAACTTCAAAGATGCATTGGAATTTTTGTAATGGGCATTGAGACCTTGGATTAAAAAAAAAAAAAGAAAAGAAAAAGAAAAAGAAAAATGATACTCTCCTTCTTGTAAATGGAATAAGACTTAAAGGTTTTAATTAGGATTCGCTCTGCCTCTGCAGCCAGGAAAACAGGAAAAATACCCTTTTAGTATCCTGCCACTTCAAAAGCACATATTGGGCGAGAAGCTGGCTGCAAAAATAATGAAGAAGAGTGTCAGATTTTGGTCTTATGAGCAATAATTAACTATTATTTAAAAAATTAAAATATTCCTTGGACTGTGTTTTTAAATTGAATTAGCTCAAACAAAAGGAGATCTCTGCAAGAAGGAGCTGGGGCACTTGCTTATTTAGCCTAGGAATGGAGCACCAGTCACACAGCATGCCCTGGCCAGACATGAGGAAAGCACCAGACATGTCCTGCACAGGAACAAAATACATCTACCTGCTGCTGTGTCCCTTCTTGACTGCAGGGTGGGCACCTGGGGCAGCTCAGAGCCCTGTGTTTAGCCAAAGAGACTGCTTATTGTTAGGTGTAGCTGGGACCAGGCTGTGTGGGAGGCCACTTTGCTCTGGTATGTCATGCAAGAAAGCTGTGCAATCTGCTGGCTGTGTCTTCTTATCTGGGGGTTATGGTAGCTCCATGATACTTAGCACATGGATATTTTTGTTGTTGTTGCTGCTCTCTGTGTTGTGTGAAAAGCTCCTGAAGAAATAACAAAGTCTGATCTGGACGAGTCTTATGCTACCTTGAACTAGCTTGTAGAAAGCAGCTACTACAGCAGCTGAATGTGGTTACTGTTTTCTGAGATCTCTCAGGGACACCTTTTAAGAAAAATAAAAAGCACCTATGCTTAGGGAAGAAGGAGACCCATGCTGTATGTGTTTGTCTCTAAAGCTCTCCCTTGCTACAGCTCTCTCCCCCCTTGTAGTATGTGGAGAATTATAGAACAAAACTTTGTCTGCTGCTGCTGCTTGGCTTTTAATAAACCTCTAGAGGTCCCTTTCAGCCTGGACCATTCTACGATTCTATGATAAACTCTTTCCCTTTTAGGCTTTGTGTAGGCTAATTTTTGATATACTGCCTTGGCTTTGGTAGCTGGAGCACATCAGTCATCTGAGCACTAGCTGGCTTGACTGGAGAAGCAGAGAAGCACTGATATTCTTCCTGCTTAGGAAAAGCAGCTCTGAACTACTGACTTACAGAGATTTCCTCTGTCTACATCAGGAGAAGCAGATAATGCTTCTGTCACTTGGTTTGTCTGTGAGCAAGCCAGGGAGGGCTGAGGTGTTACTTGGGGTCTCCACTCCTAGCAGTAGCTTCAGACTTGGAAGAAAGTCTTAGGGGAGCAGCTAAGTTCATTAGCTGGTGAGGGAAGGGACAGTTGGAGAGCTCACCTGTGTGCATCTGAGAGGAAACAGAACAGCAAATTCCTCTCAGCTAATTATAAAGCTGCCAGCTCAATAACAAATTGGCACTGGGAAGCCAAGCCATGGGAGTTGAAGCCTTCAAAGTTCAAAATGTTCTTAATGCAGGGAGCTTGCAAGAGACTCTCTCTGTGTCCTTCTGCTTTGGGACAGCCCCAGAAAGCACACGGAAGAGATTCAAGCTGCTGCAGGGAGGGTCTTTCCAGGGAGTGGGTTCTATTGCAGGGCCACAGGGGTTCTTCTGCTAATGGATGGCTTATTCTTCGATGCTGTGGATTATCATTTATCTTGTATTTGGCCACTTGTTGGACTGGGCCTTGATAAATTGTTGATAAACTGTGATACAGGCTGTTGCCTCTAATGAATTTTTTGTGGTGCAGGCTAACCATTTGAGCTCTGGCAGGCTGGGAGAAAGAGAGACTTGGAATATTCATGGAAAAAAAGGCAGCTTGCTGGTTTTCAGCAAGCCTGAGCTGCTTTTTCTTTTATATATATTTTTTTTGTTTAAAGGAGAATTCCAGGTACACAATTTCTTCTATGAAATAATGAACCCCTGCTTGTTGTGTTCCTTGCGTAATACTAACCGTGAGCTCATCTCTAATCTGAGCTACACAGGAGCTCATCACCACATAGCTTGAGAAATCCTTTGTTGTATATGCATGGGCAAGCACATTACAAATACAGAACTTGGCAATAACTCCCAGCTTGGCTGACAGCCCACAGAAAGGCTGGGTGCTGCTCTGTGTGACAGCCACTCTCACCCCAGGGCATCTCCTTGCTGTGGGGTGCAGGTGTGGGACCTGAGTGGGGGCTCCTGATTGCCGCCTTCATCTCAGGGCAGTGTGGCATAGACTGTTTTCTGCAACACCCTATTTTGGATCAGAATTCTGCACCTGCCTGTTAGAGAAAAAAATAAGGAGATTTATTTTGCAAGAAACAGTTGTGTTGGCAATTAAATATTGTTAAGCTGCTTGTTCACATGCACCCCAAACTTGGGAGTTCTCTGGTCTGGCTTCATGGAGCTGTGATTTTTGGAGCGCTTACATCTCTGTTTCTTGCCCTCATGTCTGCTCTTCCTGTGCTGCTCACTTCAGGGGAGCAATGTAGTGTCCCAGCACAGAGCAGCCTACAAAGCACTTTGAACACCCTGACCCCACCTGTGTTCCCACCATTCCTAGCAGAGCTGCTGGGATCTTGGGTTGGCTGCTGAGTGCCTGGAGGCTCAAGCTTAATTTCCAGCCAGAATGCACCCATTAGATTCTCTGCCTCTACCATGCCCTGTGCAAGGTGTCAAGTTTGTGTTAGCTGTTGGAGATATAGAGGGGCTGGGGAGCTATGCAGGGCCCAGGATAGAGGTGTGACAGTGTCCAGGCTCTTGGTGGTGCTCTGTACATCTGCTTTTATTTCCACCAACCAGGATATGACAAGACAAGCAGATGTTGAAGTGTGAAGAGATAGTTAGGAGAGCCAGGCTGGCACAAGGACTCTGCTACTCAGGGCCAGTGGAGCTTCCCATGCCAGCCTCTGCTTTTAATACTTGCATGGCTGTTTGGTATTAAGTGTGCTTATTTATATTGGTCCTAGTTACACCTGACTCACACTATGCTCTCTTCTTGTGATTCATAACCTCACTGTCTCTGTGTGGGACCCTGGAGATGTGGTGGAGCAAGGCAGGAGCTGGTAGCCACAGTACTTGGGCAGCTGATGCTGCCCTGGTGGCTGTTTGGTCCCTTTGATCAACATGAAGGTGAGAGCAGGAGGATTGCTCCACTTGGCCTCCATGGTGTCCTGTAGTTCCCTTTGAAACTGGAGTGATGGACGTGTGCCAGAGCCGTAGGAAGGGAGCAGCAGCATGATGCTGGAGGGTGTCAGTGCCTCAGGCTGGTCTTTGGTCAGTGAGATGCACATTTGCTCCAGCAGCTGTTGCTCAGGACCCTCATGCAGCACTTCCAGATGTGTCTGTTTCTGTCCATTCTGTGCTGGTGGCTCCCTGATGGAGGTCCCATGCCGATGCAGTGGGAAACTGGTCCCCACCAGCACTGGTGAGGAGCTGATGCCCATCTGTGTGCCTTGTGCTGAGGACACAAAACCAAGCACTGGTAACACAATTTATTTCCACTAGTGAGTGAATTGCCCATAATTCATGACAAGCAGAGCCTCGAGTGATGATGAAGGTCAGCCCATCAGATCTGGAAATAAATTGTATCCTATTACAGCCTCCTATTAGGGCTCTATTTATAGCACAGTCTTCAAACTCCTGGAAATTTGGAGGGGTTTTTAGTTAGATTTGTTGGTTTGGTTTTTTTTTTTTTTTTTTTTGCTTGGCTAGTGAGGGTATGAGGACATGAAAAACTCTGATGTGAAACAAGCACCTGTGCTGCTAATATAAACCAGTTGCTGTTGCAGAGAAGTGCTGGATCCTGAGCTGACCGAGGGGGATTTGTGGGGGGCCCTGGAGCTGGAGGCATGGCTGGGCCAGCCAAGGGACAGGGGTGAACAGAGTCTGGGATGTTCTGAGGAGGCTTGCTGTCTGCTCTGGCAGAAACTGGGATGCTGTCGTGCTGGCAGCTTGGCATATTCCTGCAGACAGAAAAGCAGAGCCTTTCTCCTGTATTTACCCCTTCTATTTACCATGCCACTGTAATCCCCAGTTGATAGATAACGTGCAGGATGTGGTTTGCCATGGAAACAGAGCCCTGGTTCTTTACATTTTTTTAAAAGATTAATATTCCTCAGCTTGGTTTCATTATTCTGATATTAAAAATCATTAGTTATGTACCATTTCACAACCTTCACAGGCCATAATATGCCCTTTTGGGCACAAGCTTTCCTATAGGCACAATAAAGCGAAGGCTCCTGGGACCAGCAGGGCAGGTAAAAGCATCTGGTGGTGCCTCGGCTGCAAAAGTCTCCAGCACCTCTGGCTGTCACCGCAGATGGTGACACGTCCATGCATCTGACAATACTCTGGATGAGGAAAAATGGAGCTGCTTCTGCAGTCCCACGTATGAGTATGCAAGTTCACTTGCCTGTCCTCTGAATCCTAGACATATCAGCAGTAAGCTCTGGAGCTCATCTTTCAAAGCCCATTAAACACTGGAGGATCTCACCACTGCTAGATGGGAGAAGTTACAGCTTCTAATGTCCTCTGTCTCCTTGAAAAACACTTGAACTTCCACAGGGTTTGGGACAGAGGAAAACTACTGTGAGCTGAACTCCCTCGTTTTGATGAGGAACACTGCAGGGGAAGGTGGAGCTGCTTGCTAGGGAGGGAAACTCCTTTTCTGAACACACACAAACACAGACATGCACAAACACACACACACACACAAACACACGTGCAGAGACACAAGCACATACACGCACACACACATACACACACACATGGACACACGCACAAACACATTCACACACACAGAGACAGACGCACAGACACATGCACACAGACACACACAGACACGTGCACACAGAGACACACAGACACACGTGCACACACACACAGACACATGCACAAACACACACACATGCACACACACAGACACACACATGCACAAAGACACAGATACACACACACAGACACGCATGCACAAACACAGACACACAGACACATGCACAAACACAGACACACACAGATGCATAAACACACAGACACATGCACATACACACATGCACACACACATGGATACACACACATAGATACACACACATACACACACCCACACCTGCTCCAGCCTTGAGAGCTGGGACACACACACACACACACACATGCAGACACACAGACACACTCTCACACACACGCACATTTAATTGTCCAGGAGCCCCAACCACGCACTCAGGGCTGGCTGCAGAGCTGTGTGTAGTCACTTGCTCAGGGTACTAGAGGTGGTTCCCTCGTGCTGGAAAATGGTGGAAGTTTAGTTCCCAAAAGGCAAAAATAAGGAAAAAAACCCAAAAACAAAAACAAGCCAACAACCCATCTGTGGAAAAAAAAAATAAATCAGTGTTTTAAACCTCAGAAATCTGTACTGTAAGAGGCTTGGGCAAAACTATATTTGATTGTTTTTTTGCTGTCAGAAACACAAAGAATTAAGGGCCATGTGACTTAGTAATTGCTGTGGACTTTTTTTTTTTTTTTCCCCTGACAATAAACATTAAACTTAAAACTGTATTAAAATCATTTGACAATTTTTTTTTTTTAAATGCTTTNCACTTCTTTCCTTTCTCTGGTTTAGTTGGGATTATTTGTTTGTCACTTTTTTCAGGGCTGAATGACTGCATTCGGAGACAACTTTCTTTGTTAAGACTACTCTGAAATGAGGGATTCTCACAAAAGCAGCCCAACTTTCTCCTAATGTATGAATTCCGTGTCACTTTTCAGTGAATACTTTTCACGGGGACTGTGTCTCGAAAGCCACTTTCTTCTGAAGATGAAGAGGAGCAGGAATGGAAAGCATCCAAATGGAGAAATGGCATTTTTATTATCGAGCTGCCTATAATTTGGGGAGGGGGGGGGAAATTGCCGAATTAATTTTTCAGCGAAGTAAATTGTTCAGCACTTCAAATCGCAAATCCCCTCGCGGTGAGAACCGTACAGGTGGTTAAAAGCTAAAGCAGCAATATTGATTTTTACCTCATGGCAATGTGGGGGGGGGGAGGTTGTCAGCCTCCTGTGGCAGAGCTGGGGTGTGATGGGACACTGCTGCCTGCCCCAGGGTGGCAGTGGAGGAGTTCTGGTTGCCCCAGTGCCTGTGGGCCAGTGGGTAGGTGTCTTGTTCCCAGTGGATAGGATGTCCTGTGGCCAGTGGATAGGCTGTCCTGTGGGTCAGTGTGTAGGGTGTCTTGTTTCCAGTGGAAAGGGTGTCCTGTGGACAGTGGAAAGGATGTCCTGTGGACACTGGGCTGTTTGGAGGGAAGTCCTCATGTGCTCCTTGGCATTCATCCCCTGTGGAGGGTTGTGTAGAGAATACCTTTACCTGCCACCTCACCCTGTCACCTTGGGACATTTGCTGTCCTTTGGGAGAGGGGTGTGTGTGGGGGGTGTGTGTGCTGGTGTTGGGGGGAGTCCCTTCCACCCATATCACAAGGAGGGATTTCACAGCACAGATTTAACAAATGACCTTGGTTTTTTAGTGATGAGAAACCGTGAACTTAATGACAGCTGGGTGGATTTGGGGGTGACTGGATTTTCAAGGCTGGAGGGTGATAATGGTTTATTGATCTGTTGTTAAGTTATTGGAGCCTTAATGGAGGCAATAAAGCAATAGTGCACATTGCTGTCACATGGCTGCAGAAGCTGGGAGAGCAATTAAGCTTTCCTTGGCATGCAAAGGAGTGGTGGACTCCTCTGTGGTGAACCTGGGACGATGGAACCTTTTTCTCGTGGGCCCTGTGCTTGTGCAGGGACAGTTCACATAGGCTGCAGGGTGCAGAGCAGGTTCTCCTCTCCCCTGGGGCTCTGCCAGCATCACTCAAGCACCTGGAGGATGCAGGAGTGCCTGTGCACGGAGGTTCTCTCTTGAGCTGCAGGGAGAGTCACTGCTAGGAATTTCATGGCTCATCACAAATATGGTGGTGTGAAATAATGCAATGCTGGTTGAACATGTCCTGCAGGTTCCATTACTGGCTCCCAAGGAGTATTTGGCTGCATTTTGTGGGGTGACAAAATGGGCCCTTGCTCAGGAGCCATTGGTGAAGGTGCTGCTCTAAGTGGGAGCAGAAGGTTGAATGAGTGCTGAGCGTTGTGTAGGGCCAGGGCTTTGCTGCCTTGGTGCTGTCTTTCTGATCTGATAAATGATGAAATCTGGATGTATTGTGAGTGATGACTTAATAAGAGGTGTGTGGGGAGGGGTTCACGCTACAGTGCACCCCAACTGCTGTTCCCCCTGGTTTCAGTAGGTCCCATTTGCCCGGGAGCTGGAAGGCGAGGCTGATCTGCTGAAAGTATTATCTCTTGGTATGGTAATTATTATCTGTGATTAATCCTGCTTATGCTGAAGAACTGTGCAAGCCTTTTCTGGAGGGTTCATCTTCAGGTTTGCTGCCGCAGTTCATGCACAATATGAACTGGTGTGATCTGCTGTTGAAGGGAGCTAGACGGAGGTGTTTGTACCAAGGAGGGCTCTAATGACAGGCTGGCCTGACTGGAGATGTCCTGGCAGAAGACAATCTGGTGAGGCTGCAGGTCAGAGCGTGTTAAGGCTGGGTGATTCAGCTGCTCTTCAGAGTGCCTGTGCTGCAGCTGCCCTGTGAAGAGGGTTGATGAGGTCCAGCTTTCCTTTCCCTCTGTCCTGCTGCACTCCCATCACTCTGTGCTCCAAGAAGAGCGTTGGTACCACGGATGAGGTGTGGAGCTGCCTCCCTGTGCCTGTGATGAACATCTGTACCCATTCTGCCACGCAAGAGGTTGCAGCCCTCTCTGGGAAAAGGAGCTCTGAATCCCAAGCCATTTTGCTCTTGTGGACAGGTTTCATTGCCAAATTGCTCCAAGGGGAAGGATTTGTCCTCTGGAAGCTGGTGTTATGCCAAGCAGAGCATGCTGCTGTCCTGCAGCAGGTGTCTGCTGTGATGCTGCCATGGAGAGAGGACGTGATTGAGAGCAAAGTGAGTGGTTTGGTTTCAGCTCCTCTGCAGTAGTGTCAGAGGTCCTGGCCCCAGCATGGCCTCAGGAAACACCAGCCACAGTCTGGCTGTTGCTGGGTGGATCTACCTGGCACCTCAGTGAGCAGCCAGAAAAGCCTTCTGCTGGCAAGACAGAAATATTTACTTGTGAAAAGCTGCAAATACCTGTGAAATTCTCAGAACCCTCAGTAGCTCCACAGTCATCATTTAAACAAGTTCATGGTCCATTAAAAACAGTTATTTAATACAATAATCATTCAATTAAAAACCTCTTGAAGCGGCTGCCAGAGCCTATTTGTATCAATACAATATTTTAATTGTAAAAAAGGCTAAATCCAGACCCGCCAACTGGGATTGTCAAGAAAATGTTATGAAATGAGTGTTTGGTCTCAGGGAGGCTCTGGCAACAGAGCAAGTCCTCAGGCAAGAACCAGAGGCATCTGCACTTGACAAGGAGCATCCTTCCAGTCACCCCAAGCTGGGGACATGCTTGCTGTGGCACAGCCTCCCTTTCTGCTACTAAAGACCCACGGGGAAGTCATTAAGGTAAAATATGGATCTTTGTGTGGAGATTGTATTGTATGGGACCAGACTGGGCTCAGGGACAGCCCAGTCCTGAGCTGGAACAAGCCACTGTTGACATCATACAGTCAAAATTGTCTGGCAGAGCTGGGTGCTTGGTGAGTGTTTCCAAATGCTGAGGATGCCCAGGACAGTGAAGGAGTATTTCCTGGTATCCTTGCTGTGAGGGCATCTAACAGAGGGGGAAAAAAACCCCAAACAACAAAAAGGAAGGAAGGAAGGAAGGAAGGGAGGAAGGGAGGAAGGGAGGAAGGGAGGAAGGGAGGAAGGGAGGAAGGGAGGAAGGGAGGAAGGGAGGAAGGAAGGAAGG
>VWZI01015448.1:159745-189188 GCA_013396835.1 Psilopogon haemacephalus
AGGAGGGAGGGAGGGAGGGAGAGAGAGAAGCACCCAGAAGCAGCCCTTGAGCAGAACCTGCTGGCTCAGCCCCTGTCCCACCTCATCAGTCAAGGGCAGCTTTGTGCATTGCTTGAAATGGCAATGACCACTGCTCCCAGATGCAGAGCCCTCGAGATTCAAACTAACTGTGCTCTGAGACTTAGCAAAGAGGAGGGAGGAACAAAGGGAGAATCGGTCCAAATTTTTGCTGTAGGGCTCACTGGGCTTGACAGGCTTTGCCAAAGCTCCCTGGTGACAAAGATCACAGCCTCAGCTGGTCAGGGATCTTGGTGCAGTGGGGAAGAAAAGCTGCAAGCCTCTGTGTACTGTGTTTCTGGCATGTTCATAGTTCCACGCCCTGCATTTTGCCTCATTACATAGGTGCCATCACATAAATATTCCAGTCACTATCGCTTACTGTCAGACCCAATTTAGAAAAGTACCTGTCTGTTACAAATATTTTATAGTACTTGAATATGCAATTTATGTAACATGCCCAGCAAAAGAAATCCATTATACGGTTTTGTCTGATTGAAATTCTGGCATCGTAACAGTAGGGGAAGAAAAAAAAATAAATTAAATTATTCTAGAAAGTTGCAGTCCATTATGAAGACCTAACTGCTCTTCTCTGAAAGAGAGCCAACGCTCCCTCAGTGGTGCCAGTGCTTATGGCATAGCCCTGAGTACCCAGCTTCATGTCCACCTTGCCCAAGGAAAACTGGGCTTCCCTGAGCAAATGGGGGTTGGGGGTGTTGTTCTTTCCCATTGCTGCTCTCTGCAGCCCTCTGCCAGCCCTGGGGTGCTGGCCAAGAGCTGGCTCTCCTCAGCAGTAACCAGAGATGCTTCCATGATAGGAGGATTTTCCCTGGTGCCAGTCTCGTGCCAACCTGTTGAGCACAGCTGCCTGCCTGCCTTTGCACACACCTGCCCCAGGTCAGTCCTGCCCCAGGGAAAGGCTTTGCTCTGGCAGAAAGTCAGTGTTGGCACCATCTGGGGGCAAGCTTGACCAACAGAAGCCTGCTGGGCAAGTGGGTTCCTCTGCTCTTCCCACACATGTAGCTGTTCAGTAACTGCCTGATGAAGGTAGCTTCTCTATCCCAGATGGGCTTGAGGATGATATTATCCAGGTTAGCTTTATGCTTTCAGAGGTATTGGGACCTGTCCGGGTGGGAGACAAATCTCAGCAGGTCAGTAGAGTTTCAGTGCACCCTGCTATTCCAAGCAGCTGGAATGAAGGGCAGCTAATGGTGCTGTGCCTCTTAAGAGAGGCTGCCATCGGATTCCCATTACTTGTATCTCTGGTTTCAGGTTCATTTACATTTTGCAAAGTTGCCTCTCTTTTACCTTGCCCTGATTAGGTCCGTCTGAAGTAAATTACCGAGTTCATTGATCTGAACAGTTTTATTTCAATCGGGATGAAGCATTCCCAGCATGTGGCCTCGGAAGCAGGCGCACATCCAGCGGAACTCGCCAGGGCCGTGCCCACCAAGCCCTGCCGAGAGGCGAGCGCTGCTGAGCTGCTGATGGAAGGAGCCTCAGCCGCACCTCTCTGTGTCGCTGTCGGTGGTGGTGGTTCAGGAACGTGCTGTTGCTTACGTACAACACCAAAGCCTTTGCCTGACTTAGCGACAACTGCACCGGCTCAGGGAGGCTGCAGTCCTAATGTCTGAGCTGAGAGAGCAGAGAGCTAAACCTGAACCAAATGAAAACTTTCAGTAACACCTGAACAAGTATTGTGGCGGGAGGAAAGGTCAGCATCATAGCTTAGCTTGGGTGGATCTATAGTGTGACCTAGCAGCAGGGCTGATGGGGCAGAGCTGGTTGCTCAGAGCTTTGTCCTGGCCTATGGGTGCTGTGCCTTGCTAGGGCCAGAGGGACCATACACAGGTACTGAGAACACCTGGCAGCAGATGCATGCCAGAGCTCTGTAGCTGGTCTGGCATCTCAGAGTAAGCAGCTGCAGGGACCAGCTATCAGAAACCTTTTGTTCCTGTCATCTGAGCAAAAAAAGCTGCGGGGATTCTGCTCCTGCCAGAGTGGGGCTTAGCAGCGGGCTCAGCCCAAGCCCTCGTGTGAATGCGTTTCCCCCAGGAACCCCAATCCTGCTGCTTCAGCCAGGAGCATCTCCTCCGCTGGGAGAAAGTGCAGTGCTGCAGGAAGGTATTGGAAACTGATGTCTGCTGCTGTGGTGAAACATCTTCCCAGCGTGTTTTGGGAGGGAAAAAACAGGTCAGGGTACAGCAAAGAGGATTTATTTCCTCTGGGGCTGCGTGTTAGTTGTGGTGTATTTTATGGACAGAGTCGGTCCCACGTGTCTTGGGGAAGGCACTTGGCTAAGCAATGTGTTAACAGTTAGTGTGCTAAGGAGCCATTGTTTGGGCACTTTAGGTTTGACGCTTAAATGCATTTTTCAAATACAGCGAGAGAGGAACGTGATGTCACCGGGGAGCCACCAAGGACTCTCAAGCATAAAAGCAGACGGCTGGGTTTTAATCTTTAACGGCACACCAGCCTCTTAGCCCTGAAGGTCCCTTCAGCAGGGGATGCGTCGTGCTTTAGGTACACAAAATATCAGGGGTTTTATCCACTTCTGACACTCTACATGAAAGAAAAATGTGTCTAATGCAGAAGTGATATTTAGTGCCACTCAGACCTTTATTTTGTTCGGCCATGGGAAACCCAGGAGCTAAAGATCTACCTGGGCTTTAGCAACAGGCAGTGGTCACATACAAAATGGGCCCGAACTGACATTTTTACTTTTGTTGGTGCATGGCTTCTACAGAATAGGGATTTCATGGTTTGACTCTGCAAAGCGTTAGCTGGTGGGACATGAGTGCTGTAAGGATGGAGATACAGGGATGGAGATCCCATGCTTGGAAATAACAGGGGAGAGTTTTAAAGCTGTTTCTTTAATTCCCAAAGCACAGACAGAACTGCAGCACACTTGCCTGTAGCAGGAACAAAGAACCTCCTGAACCCAGGCTACTCAGTTCATGACACCGCCTTTGGAATGTGTTTCTTGCAAATGAAAGCAGACAAATTTCAGCCATAGCTCCATCTCTTTAGGGCTGCAGCTCAGCATACCAGAGCTGAAGGCAGCACTGCTCTGTGCAGGAGAGCTGGAGAGAACAATCACCTGATTTTTCTTATAGGTGGGACAGAACCCCTCAAGCCTATTCCCCTCGACCTGGGTGGTTGCCAATACAGTGAAAGCTCCAATATGTGTCTGTGAATTGAGAGCGGTTTGTACCCCAGGAAAGCCAGAGAAACANCATTTATAAATATTTAGGAAGTATTTGTTACCATCATTGAGCCACACTGGATTTCTCACTCACAAGCAGGCTGCCAGCAGCCCTCAGCAGGGATTTCACACGCCTGCTCCAACCCCTGAGAAAACACCAGGGAGCAAAGTGCTCCATGGGATCAGCTGGGGAGTTCTGAGTGAGGATGGCCACAAGTCTGGTCTTGACCCTCACTTTTAACCAGCAGAAGGAACCAGAGAATCTTATCTTTGGTGTAACTCAGTAGAGCTCAATGGTTACCCCCGAGATTAATTTGTCCTTGTGTCTCATATTCTACTGAGAATACGCAGTGCTTTCATTTTTAAATATTAATGAGGAACAGGAATTTTTCCACTGGGAGAGTTCATTGTGGAAATGTAGAAGTTACCTCCTAAAGTTAACCCTTTGAACGCTGCCAGTGTAGCTGGTTGTACATTTGGCACGGATCTGCTTGCAGACGTTAGGGGTGGGGGAATCCTGCATGAGCAGAGCTTGTGTTAATGCTGAGCTATTGGTGTGCTGGGAGGGGAACAAGAATCCATTGGAGACACCCAGAGGCTGACTCCTGCAGCTCAGGCTGGTCCTGCTTGGAGCATGGGAATGATGAAGTCTCCAGAGTGCATGATGTCTGCAGCCTCATACCTGCCCCGGGCAGCATGGTGCCCTCCTCACTGTCTGCATCTCAGGACAGAGAAAGGCTGACAAAGACGAGTGTAGGCTTAGTTGGATTGCTCTGCTGCCTCACATAGATGACAATATTTTACTGATTTCAACGAGTTTCTTTACACTGACAGTTTGTTTTCCATTTTGGAAACATCTGTAGACTGTGGGTTTTGGAGGGGTTTTATCTTGGTGGGAAGATTACAGATAAACATGAACAAGCTTTTAATTACAGGATACTGATTGTTGGTTTACACAGCAATATTTGTTCAGTAAATTGCTAATTAATGCAAAGAAAGCACCATGTGACTTCAAATATTTGCTTCCATTTACACTACAAAAATATTTTGGTTTTCACAATGATGAAAATAAATGAGATTTGTGAGGACAGGCAGGATGATGATGTAGAGGGGGAACTGTGTGGTGATGCTATCAGTAGGGTGTGAAGGTCTGAACCTGACCCATCTCTCCTGGAGGGTCACATGAACTTTTTTGCACCTAGTCTTCTGAAATCTGCCAAACCATCTCAGTATGAATCCTACTTGTTGGCATATTTTCCCTACTCTTGATCAACATTTTGGGTGGTCATAGCCATGCACTAAGCAATTGCTTCTTGCTTGGTGACCCTGCCCCACACAGGGGTTGCAGCTAGGGAGCTCTTTGCAGAAGAGCATCTCTGTTAGCAGAGATACTGGGCACCTAGTGACCCTTTCTGGGCAAGAAGATTAAAGTTTTTCTGCTTTTCCTGCTAAGTCCTTTTGGTTTCTTGTGATGCCTGAGTATTTCTGCCATCATTGTGACAGCAATAACCCATGTCTTCTGCAGGCAGCGGCTGCCTTGCTCTTGAGAGAGCAGAATTAACAGACAATTCCAGAAGTGCTTTTAAAGCTCCAAGTGACAGTATCGCTTCACTCCCTAGCAGCCAGCACATGGCTCTGGCAGAACTGGCTTCCATGCAGGCTGCCACCAATTAGCTAAAAAGCACTGGTAAACATTAAGAAGTAAGAAAATGTTATTAAAGAGACCTTTCCAACAACTATAGAGATGTTTGATGGTGAGGACAGATGACAGAGCAGTCCCGAAGCATGCGAGGAGATTGTGGCAACGACAGCCACAGCAAGAAGTTACAGAAGGTTTATCTGGCTTGGCTCAGTTGACCTGCAGCTGCCCTGTTGATACAGAGTAATTTATAGACGTGCTGGAAAAGCTGGATTTATACCCCGATCATAGGAGAGAAATGCTAGTCCATAAAATTGGTAGTACCTTTTGCAGTATATACCTAAATCTTTAATTTTTATAGCAGCTAAGAGAAAAATAAGCTTGCATATGGTACACACAGCATAAAGTGATCATAAATCCTCACCCTGCAGAGAGGCAGGAGAGGAGCTTGGTGATCCCTGTCGGCGTCATTTGCAGGAGCACTGTAGCCGGTAGCTCTCACCACGAGTCGGAGCTGGAGCCACCAGGCTTGTCTCGATTTTTCCTTGGCTGAGCTGAAAAAAATCCTGGAAATTACCAGTCTTGCTTGTGCTGGGAAACAGCCCCTTGGTTTGGGATCAGCCTGGAATGTTGCAGTCAACTGAGCAGGAGCCGCTGGGTCTCCGAGGATTTGCAGAGTGTTTTTGCCTGTCCCTCTTGCAGAATAAATGGTACAAGAAAATGTCCATCTTCAAACCAGGTCTAGCCTAACTGTCAAATGAAGTTGTGGGTTTTTTGGGTTTGGTTTTTTTTTTTCCTCAGTGCTTTATCTGCTTCTTAAGGCAAAAATTATTCACTAAGTTCAGGTCCTTCTGACCAGTGTCAGTCCCTCTGACTCATCAGTGGATTGCGTATTTGTTGAAGCAGTTAACAGAATTAATTACCTGGAAGTAAATTTCCAGGCTACCTGGCTGGCTACTCACCTCCACTGCACTCTGGGTCTGGCAGCAGAATGAGATCTAACTGCTTCATCCAGAGATTCCAGAATCGGGGATTGGGCTGTAGTGACTTGTACAGATTGTGTCAGGCCACGTGCTGCCAAAAAAAAAAAAGTTAAAAATAACTATTTAAGGTCCCCAAAGAGCTGCTGAGTGAGTGTGAAGAATTGGATGAGGAAAGGGAAAGACAGAAATTAATTCAAAATATGGTAAATAGGTCAAAGAAAGGGATTTGAGCTCTGGAATTCTTCCTGATTCTCAGCTGCTGCAAGGAGCTGCTACCAGGTACAAGGCTCTCGGTGCTGCTCCTTGGCTGTGATGGAGCCATCCCCACGGTGCTGGGTGTAGACCAAAACTGTACTGAGCCCTTGGCTTCAGGAGAGCACTTTCCAAGGAAATTCAAGAAACACTTGGAATGCCTCTGTCTATTAAAGAGTGACATTTAGTGTTGTACCTTGAAATATGTTTAAAGTACCACACAGCATAAAGACCCTAAGGGGACCCATGAGCCAAATGAGATTTCCATGTCAGCACCAGTCACGACCTTTCCTTCACTGCATCTGCTTAAATACAGGAAACATGGTTTTGTTATAAAGTCAAGGCAAAACAGGGATTCAGAGTAAAATATAATATATACTTAGGGCTGCCCTCAGGGACCTTTTTAATGGCTTCATATAAAACAATATTCTGTTTACTGTAAGATATTTCTCTGCTGAGCACACCCTGCCCTCTCCTCAGCGCTCTGAGGGTCCCAGCAAGGTCTCCTGCAGCAGCTACTCTCTCCTAGTCTCTCTGCCATGGTAGCTGGGGGTCAACCTGCAGGAAGCCACTTGGCTACTACTTCTGCTGGTTCTGTGCCTGGTTTAATCTTTACATTTCTGTTAGTCACAGAGATCTGCAGGATGTGCCATTGTGGAAGGGGTGGAGAATACTCAGGAAAGCTGGTGGCTCTGCTCCTGGAGGGTTGAGAAGGTTTTCCATGCCATTGCCATCCCAGCACTGGGGCAGATTTTGATTTCACCCTGAGCTCATGGAAAACATCTGCAAACCTAATGTGAGAAGCTGCCTGTTGCACCAGCTGCTGCTCTGGGGTCTCTGAGGGTGGTTTCCCCATGGAGCAGAGAGGCTCAGTGGCAGCCCCAGGTGTGATGCAGCCCTCAGGTCTTTTCCCTGCCTAGTGGGAGGCATTTTCCACTCCCCTGCATCTCCAGCACTTTCACCTTTTGAGCCCCATCTTGCTTCCAGGTCAATATCCAAGAAAGCAGTTCTGGGGGAAAGAGCTTTGCTGGAAATGAAGTTTGTGAGGAACAACAGGATTAAGGCTCTGCCTTTCCAAACTAAAGCAAACAAAGTGCTAATTGTAAACTGTTTGAGCCTGGTATCCATAAAATGACTTGGTAACACTCTGCCTGAGGCACAAAAGACTGGCACGAAGTCTGTTCCAGGCCATTGAATTCCTGTCACAAGAAATCCCACACCCATTAATTACCCTGTGACAGGTGCAGTGTTTAAACCAAGGCGCACCAGGGTATGAGGCTCCTCTGTGACTGATGCCACAGTGACTGCCACAGGCCCCAGCCTATGGTGGACAGAGAAACCTTCCTGCCCAGCATCCCTGTCAGGCACCTGGGCTGGGCATCCCCCAGCACTTGTGCTGCCAGGAGATCAGACCCCAGTGGGTGGAGGTTTCAGTCAGGGAAGGCTGTCTAATGGCTCAGGTCTTCTGCAGAGCCATGGAGATGGATCTGTGCCTCCCAAACACCTGCACCCCTCCTCCTGGCCTCTGTATCTGAACTGCAGCCTGAGAGCAGCCTGCACGAGTGGACTGAATTATCTGTGTGTGAACCCTGCTAATAGGGGGAGCAAAAATCTTTAAGGTTTCTACAGTGGGAAGTCAACATGAGGCACAGAAGGAGAAGCCACATGTATTAAAAGACAGAAAAAGTAGATTTCTTTTTTTCTGAGGGTGCAGGGGTTGCTGAGCTGCTGCCTGCCCTGGCATTAGGCATTCCAGCAGCTGCTGGGTGTTTGGAAATGTTTATGATGCCCCTCCAATTAAAAAACACTTTAATGGAATGACTGTCAAAAAACAAAAAAAACCCAAACAAACTCCCCCCAACAACAAAAAACCCAAATAAACCTGTAATGCATTATTCAGCATTATTTTGGTTTGTTTGTTTTTTTTTTTAAAGTCCTGCAGCCAGGGAGAGGTGACACTGTGTCAGAGGAGTGACTGCCTGTGCATCATGCATAACCAAGGGCAACCCCACTGCAGGCACAGCTGCAAGCCAGCAGAAACCCTTTGGCCAGCCTCTTTGGAGGCAGCACAGCTCATGGTCTTCAGGAGAAAAGCCTAAAATCAGACTGTTAAATCCATCTTAGCCACTTATGTAAGAACATGATCATAGAATCGTAGAATCATAGAATGGTTTAGGTTGGAAGAGACCTCAAAGATCATCCAGTTGCAACCCCCTGCCATAGGCAGGGACACCTCCCACTAGAACAGGTTGCTCAAGGCCTCATCCAGCCTGGTTCCAGGGAGGGAACAGCCACAACCTCCCTGGGCAACCCTTTCCAGTGTCTCACCACCCTCACTGTGAAGAATTTCCTCCCCTCCACCAATTTAAACCCATTACTCCTCATCCTGTCATTACAAGACCTTGTGACTAATCCCTGCCCAGCCCTCCTGTAAGCCCCTGTCAGATATTGGAAGGCTACTACAAGGCTCCTTTGAAGCCTTCTCTTCTCCAGGCTGAAAAGCCCCAACTCTCTCAGCCTGTCCTCATAGCAGAGGCGCTCCAGCCCTCTGATCATCAACATGATGCTCAAACGAACTTCATGATCTCCAGTTCCTAGAGAGGAGATGCTCAAGGTGAGCCTGGACTGCAAGGTCAGGAATACAAAGGAAGATTTGGAGCCATCCAGGTTACCTGAGTTACAGACACCAGTTGTGGCACCCTGGCCTTCATACCTCTTGCTGGCCTCTCACTGCTGGGAAGCAGGAGTGGCTCTGGGCTGCTCTGTGAGGGCAAGGCTGTTCAAGGGATGTGGGCTCTGTCTGACCCAGTCCCCTCTCAGTGACTGCCTGAAAACTCAGTGTGCTGCCCTGCGGGTGTATGGAGATGTTGCTACTGAAAACGGCCAGAGATGTGCTGCTGCTGCTGTTACTGAAGCTCTAGTGAATGAGTCTTGCAGGTCTGTGCAACACACTAATCAAGCAACACTTCTGCAGAGACATGTGCCTGCCCTTACAGGCAGCTAGTTAGGGGGGGGATACGTTGTGAAATGTGCTAAAGTTCAGTAAATGATGCATTTAGCTACACAGAGTTTATCCATCATGAATGATTTATTCGTTTATAAATACTCCAAACCCCACATACATATTCTTGTGGTTGTTTAGTTTCTTGTAATTTATTGGTTCATTATTATTTCATATGCAAGTTATGTCATCCAAGAAGTTAATTTCCCCAACCCCCATCTGCTTTGTTCACACTTCTCAGAGCAGAGGAAGCAGACTCGAGGTGCAGCCTCCCTGCGCAGGGCTGCGCTCTGGGGATGTGTCTGGCTTTGGGTTGCTCTTCCAACTCTCCACTCTTGAATTACTTTTCCTGAAGACCGATGGCTGCCTCCAGCCTGTCTCAGGTCGTGAGGCAGCTGCAGGATGTTGCTGTGTGTTGAGGACAAGCCTGCTATGAAGTGGCCAACCCAGCAACACCTCCACTGCCAGGCGCCTCTCCTCTTTCTGGGCTCTGTCTTCTCCCTGCTCCTTGTTGTAGCTAATTAGTAAACAGAGATGACTATAATTGAATTGGACTCAGAGACTTTCCTATTTACAGCTGAAATTCACCTTTAGGAGCTGGATGGGGGAAGAGGACTTTTGTGTGAGAGGGTTTATTTTTGAGTTTCTCTTTCCTAATAAATCTTTGCTTTACATGCCTTTAGAAATGGTCAGGAGCACCCAGAATCGCCCAGGCACAAGCCAGGTGGGAAAAGCATTGGGAAAGATGAAGGAGAGAAAGAAAAGTTTGGACCCTGTGACCCCCTAGACTGGTGTCCCTAGGCACTGCTGGGAGGGGATGGTTCTGCCATCACTGCTACAGCCAAGTGGAGAGGAACTGACACTGGCAATCCTTTCATGTACTGTTAGTGAACAGCCATCAGAAGACATTGACACTAACTGTGGGCCTTTTAAGAGTGTAATGTATTAGCAACTTGTCTCCTTGAAAGCTAATGACAAATGCCTTGTTTAAAAGGAAGATCAAAACATCAAGAAAAATTAGATTAAATGGTTATGAAACTCCCAGTGGAGGACGCATTTCTCAGAAGTATTCCCTGTTGAACCTTGGAAATCTGTAATTATTTCCCCTGCTTACTGCATTAGGGCTGGGAAAGTGTTTGCATTGCTTCAGCAGTAACTGCAACCAGCTCCATATGCACAGAGGGCCCTGGCCAAAGGCAGTTGGGAGGATCAGCTCTTAGTGCAGGGCTGAGCAGGACATTGGCCATGCAGATGGCAGTCTGTGGTTTGTAGAGGGCAGGAGCAAGCTGTGGTCCCTCAAGTAGCTTGGACCACAGCCATCAAAATGGTATTTTACATCCAACTCTCCTCCATCCAGAGGAGTTGCCATGGCTTTCCTGCTGCCTCTGAGCAGAGAGCACAGTGCCCTGTAGCACTTGGGAAAGGACCCATTTGGATGAGGGTTGCAAATGCTGATTTACAGAGGTCTAGGATGCACTCAGCCAAAGCAGCTCAGATTTCTCTTTGCTCCAATGCAGCACTTGAATGCCCAGCAAGGCTTGTGTCTGGGTGCCCATGTGGTCAGTACAGCTGAAGCCTGTCTTTCAAAGCAGGCAGAGAACAACAAAAGATAATTTGAATTTCACCTTTGCTAGAGCAAAGGCAATTAGAATGGTACATTCCAGACCTGATTCAAAGAGGATACTTTACACATGTGTAATGATTTTCGCTGCTGACACACAGATCTCACTTCTAGTAGGATGCTATTTAAACTCCAACCGAGCCTCATAAGACTCACCTAGTCACAAATCAACAATTCCACTTACAAATTATTTTGATGCTTAAAGAAATGAAAGTTTTCCTTCTAAGCTTTCATTAAATAAACAGATCTGTAGTTTACTGCTGCAAGTAACTGCTGTAATTATGGAGCTTAATACTGAGTTCTTGCACAGGAGTTTAGTGGTGTCACTTTGTCAAAGTCCTTTCCCCTCTGGAGGACAGGTGGGATCTTACTGAGCACTGCTGGGCTGCTCCAGGATGGAGATGGAGAAATCTGCATGAGCTCTGCTCTGTTTGTAATCAAAGTCAGCTGAATTAGACCTTTTCTCTCCTATTTCTATGTACCAGTTTGAAGAGCTCAGATGAAAAGTGTTGCATTACACCAGCACCAATAAGTCACACTATCTATGTTGTGACACACAGAATGTTATTAATTGTCAATCACAAACCACCAGGCTTGTCAAGATGTTCTCTTCTGAACAGGCTGCTTTAGACCTGAAGTGATTTTTAATCAAATGTTAATAACACAGCATCTGTCAGTGGACCATTGGCATCATACAATAATAAAAAGTTAACATATGACATGGCAAATTCTAATGTTTTCATTTTTACTTCTTTCCAATTATCTGTGGAATTTCTGCCAGAATGAGAAGTGTGCTGACATTATTACATGCAAAACACACTGCTGAAAGATGAACATGTCTATTAAAGTCTGCGTTCCCCATCACACGAGCTTCCCAAAGCACCTTTTAATCTCCACTCTCAAGGCATCACCAGCAGAGCTCTCCAGTGCCCAGGAGTGGGGATTGCTGCTTGCTGCTTCTTGCTGTGCTGGAGCTATGGGGAAGGCTCCCAGCTCCCCTGCCACTTCAAGGCCTGAAGCCACAGATCTCCACTGGGCTCTGGTAACATCCCTGTGAGCCCCATAGGAGAGCAGCAGGAGCAGGGAAGAGCCTGCTGTGCCCCTGCCCCTTCACTGTGGCCAGGGATGCTCTGAGATGTTATGGCAGCACATTCGCCTTGCCATGCTTCCTGCAGGGTGCAGGTAAACGAGCCTGGGAGTCCTGGTGGACAAATGCTGCCCATGAGCCAGCAATGTGCCTGTGGTATCCTGGAGGCATTAAGAAGACCTGTGGTCAACAGATTGAAGGAGGTTCCCCTCCCAGTGTGCTCTGCCCTAGTGAGACCACATCTGGAGTCTTGGGTCCAGTTCTGGACTTCCCACTTAAAGAGAGACAGGTGTTTACCTTACTGGAGAGAGTCTCCTTCTCTGGAGAGATTCCAAATCCACATGGATGTGATCCTGGGCAACTTGCTCTAGATGAACCTGTGTAGGCAGGTGTGTTGAACTAGATGATCTCCAGACATCCCTTCTGACCGACAACATGCTGGGATTCTGTGAAATGTGTTGCCTGCATCCATGCCAGTCTGTGGGACAGACATCTGGCCACAGCTGGCATGGGGGGCCACAGACAGCCTTTCTCTGCCCTCAGCCACAGATCCAACAGGATTTGTGGCAGGGATGTCCCAGTCCTGGTGCTTGAGCTTGCCTTTTATGGTGCGTTATTGGTGCTAATATCTCCCAGCAGCATGTTAATGCAGCTAGGGAAAGGTTGTGCTTCCATCAAATATTCATGGGACCCCAGGGCTCGTGGAATTCCATCCCTGCTCATTAGTGTCATTCTCCCAGCTTTGGCTGTGCTGGAGGCACATGGGAACATCCAGCACTTGGGAAAGTTTGTCTGCGGAAAAGCCAGGAAGGGAAAAAAGCAAGACTGGGATGGAGCACAGAGATGCTGGGGCGTGGGGCTTGGAACACCTGGCTGCTGACTTGCTGGGAGCCTGGGGATGGTGCCACTGTGGGTCCCCTGGGCTGGCCCAGCCCTTGCTGTCCTCACCCACGGCAGCATCCTGCCAGGGTGTGTGGAGTTGCGAAAGCTTTGAAAGCGTAACAGGAGAGCTCTGTACGGCAGGGAGCGTGATTATTATTAATGGTTTGTGTTACAGGATAAGCGGTGCATAACAGATCTGCTGCAATATCAACTCTTCCATCAGAAATTCATCATTTTGAGGACTTTGTCAAAAGTAGGCTGTGTATGCAGTGTATACAAATCTGTGCGAGCATAAAGCTATATGGAAGTCCCGAGCACCTGTATATTTAAAATACACTCAATTTCCTTTTCTAAATGCATTGTTTTCACTTGAATACTTCATAACGTTCAATGGATTGCAGTTGCTTCGTCTATAGATTCAATTTGTGTCTCTGGACAGAGTTTGAATGGATTTATTATATTGAAATGCAATTTTGCAGACATAACCTTATATCTGACCCGTCATTACTTATAATGCTAAACTTTGATATGTTAATTCTGCCTTATGTTTTTATATATTTTACGACACTTGGCTTAAACATTTTTAATCTACATATTGGTTTATGTCCACCTAAATTATTGTTGCTTCTGGGGACAGTGTGCACACAAGAGCTGGCAATTCATTATGCTAGCCCCGCTTAAATGAATTTCAAAAATTTAATAAAGTTCTCCCCCTCCTTCCATTGTGTTCAAAAGCTTCAGCATAAACACCAGTCCAGTGTTATCAAATCACAGAAGAGGAATAAGGTTAACCTCAAACAGCCCAGCCATGCCGCAGAGCCGGGGAAACGTCGCCTTTGATTAACGCTCCCCTCTAAAGCACCGCGTGCCTTCCCTCTGCCGCGCCTGCTCACCCGGATATTCATTTGCTCCCAAACCCTCTCTCCCGCCCCTGATCCACCTCAGAGAGGCCAAATCACCATGGCCAGGATGCCACCAACGCAAGGCTGATACCCTGCGCCAAGTCAGCCGTGATGGGAGTCATCCTGGTGACTATCAGCCGCTGGCGAGGGGTGTCACCATGGTGGCACCGCTGGCAACCATCCTGCGCTGTGCCTTGGCCCAGAAGCACAGGGAGGGTGCTGCTGCCTTTGCTGCCTGCAGACTGTGGCTGCTGTTGAAGGTAACTCCTCGGCCACCGCCTGCTTGGAATGTTCAGCATTTTTGAAAGAAGAGCCAGGGCCCACCTGTGGAAGCTGGGGCTTGTAAGGGCACCTGAGGGTGATGCCATAGGCTCAGAGTCAGCTTTGCTGAGAGGGACACCCTGCCACCCAGGCAATGCTCAGGAGAGCCCTCAGCTGTACCCATCCCCTGCCTGGTATGCCCCCTCTGTTCTTTGGCCTTTTTCCTGCAACAATGTCATGAATTTTTCATCCTTGATGAACTTCAAAGTCTTTTAATGACTCTTCATGAAAAAACAGAGGGGCCAAAAGTTGAGCAAAGGGAGATGATTAAAGGACCTTATTAAAAGCAACCTTGTAGAATTCTCCACATGAAAGAGAGCGCCATTATGAGGGCTTATCCTTATAAATGACACTTCGCTTTTGCGAACATGCCGAAACCTGATTAGAGTGACAAGCACTGAGTGATACTGCAAACCTGTTAATAACATGAAAATTAGAAGAGGCTCATGCAAAGAAGGGAGATTAATTTAGCCCGAGTACATCTCGCGCAAATTGCAAAGTTGTGAATATGTTCTCAGATAATGAGCCTTCGCAGTCATCAGCTCACTTGTCATTTTCTGTAATTAATGTTAAGGAAGACTCCTTCCTGATGGTTCGTATTACTCATATACCAAGAAAATTTCTTCAGAGAAATAATTTACATTTATTATCATCGGTCTGTTTGTGTGGTTTATTTCGCTGTGGAGTAATTTATTGCAGCACCGTTTCACTTGCCTTGATTAGTCGCTCGTCAGCCTGAAATGTAATTTTTTTTTTTTTTTTTTTTTCCTNACAGTGGTGCAATACTCTTTTTAATCCGAGGATGTGTTTTCTTAACTTGGGTAAACTTTCGGGCTGGAAACTGAAGCTACTTCACAAGTTGAATTGCTGTTAGAAAGGCAAAGCGCTTTGCCAGTTCAGGTTCGCAGGCTGCGTGCCAGACTCGCCGCCGCTCTCCTCTCTCTGCTTGTCTCTCTCTATATACCACACACAAAACACTTTATTCCAACAACAACCTGGTTATTGGTTTATCTCTTCAACAAGCCTGGAGTCGCATCTGAAGTTCTCATTAGCCTTAATCTCAAACTTCAGTTTGAATCTGAGGCCAACAAAATCAATATCGAATCTTATCACTCTTTCCCCTGGATTCCAACTCTTTTTTTTTTATTTATTTGTTTTATTACCAACTTCTTAGCTTTCTCTTATCTTCAGAAACAATTTAATTTCCTGGCAGATGCAGCAGTTAAATTTTGCAGCACATTCTTCTTGACCCTCCACTTGGCTGTGCTGGTGCACATGCCAGCCAGAGCAGAGCATAACAGGGCAGAGACAAATTCCTGGCAAATTCCAGACGAATATGAGGCATTTCACTGATTTCACACCACTTTCCATTTTCTCATGCTGCACAGGGCTTACCGTTTTTCTTGTCCATCCCCATGGCTCTGGGGCTGCAGTGTGTTGGCTTGGTAGGAGCCTGAGCAGCACTGACTCTGCAGGGAGCTCTGTGCCCGGCATGGCCCCTCCTGCCACTGGCCCCAGTCAGGGCTGGGTGCCACAAGGGTTCCCCTGCACCCCCAGCCACTGAGATCTGAGGAGTAAAACTGCAAAATCCTTTTCCTCCCAAACAACACAAACACATAAGCAGTTAAAGTGAATTACTGACCTCTGAGCTGCAAATGAACCAAACATTACTGATTAGGGTTTTTAGGCAGAGATAATGATTTTTTTTTTTTTTTAATTTTTTTATTTTATTGGAGGCCTTCATTCTGAACAAGCCTCACGGAGCACTCACTGTCTGTAGGCAGCCAGGGCCCCTGTGCCAGTTAACGGTAATCCATATTTATAAAACTACAGTCCATCAAAGGGGTATGAATATTTTAAAAGCCGTGGACAAATCAAATTGTCTTTGTCAAATTGCACGCTCCCCACATTGAATATGTTTTATGATTCTTCCTAGCACAGGAATCAACGGGCTCCCTGCACTAGCTGAAAGCTGCCTGCCTAATTTTTGCTTCTGTAAACAGGCAAGTCTCTGCTGTTTTAAGGAACTCAATGAGCTGTGGAGATTGACATTTAAGCCATAAAATTGTACTTTATTTGATGAAGTTAACAAATAATGTATGAAGCAGATTTATTTGATGTCTCCGCGAGAAGTGGTTGGTTCATCCTTATAGAAACAAATTGACTGTTTTTGAAGGACTTTTTAAAGATGCTGGCAAAAGCCAGGATTGCTTGAGAAGATCACAAACAGAAGAATGAGCTCAGGGGGCCCCCGGGCGCTGGCAGAGGCTGCGCCGCATGGTGCCAGCATGCTGCCATGGAAGGGAACAAACCCAGGCAAGGGAAAGAGGACATTAATCGGGACATAATTCCTGGTAGGTATCTATCAGGCTTCTCTATCCTCCACACAACCCAAAACTTGCATGACACCAGGAGGCACAAACTTTTCCACTCCAGCAGCCCATGCTATGGGGGAAGAGGGGGAGCCAAAAGCTCCTGAAATCAGAAGTCTGCTCTGAAATTTTCTTTCCTTCCGCCACCTGGATGTTTTAACTCATTTCAGCTCCAATTACAGATGACATAATGTATTTATGATCCTGTAAATCCTCTGATCATAGAGGGCTGGCACTTTGTGGTTTGTGGCCAGTGAGACACATGTTTTCCACTGCCCCCAGCCCTGTGAGAGAAGATGATGGGCAGGGTGGGGAAATGTGTGGTCCACACAGGGATCCATCACTGCTCCTCAGCTGGAGTTCAGGACTGTTGTTGCCTTTTACTGCAGAAACACTCCAAGCTCTGTGTCACACAAGGAACATGCAGAGTGCTAGCTGGGACTGGTAGAATCATAGAATCTATAGAAAAGACCTATAAGACCATAAAGTCCAATTGTCAGCCCAACACCACCATGCCCACTAAACCATGTCCCCGAGTGCCATGTCTATGTGATTTTTTTAATGCCTCCAGGGATGATGACTCCAGCACCTCCCTGGGCAGCCTGGTCCAATGCCTTACCATTTCTCAGTAAAAAAAACCACAATTCTTAATGTCCAATCTAAACCTCCTCTGGTGCACCTTGAGACCATTACCTTTTGTCCTATCATTAGTTACTTGAAAGAAGGGACCAACACCCACCTCACTACAGCCTCCTCTCAGGTAGCTGTAGAGAGCAGCAGGTATGTTTTTACTGCACCATAAACATTCAAAAACTTAGAAACTTTTCTTAGAGACCTGTATAAAACATTTCCCTTTGCTGACATCTGCACCTAGACCTGGAAGATGGGAACACTCCTTCTGCACAGCCCTTTGCAGGCTGGGGGCTGTCAGTGAGCGGAAGGTGGGAAGGTTGTTCCCCAACCCTGTCGCCTTAATATGTGTTGGGACAGCCACGTTGATGGCAGCCACAAATCACACCATGACAGAGGCAAGTGCTGAACATGGTTCATGCCAACAAATCAAGTAGGGAGCAGCAAGGTAAAGCAGGAGTGAGGAGTGGGGACACGGTGATGAAATCCTGGTAGTGATCGTATTGCAAGTGTCAGCCCAGGAAATAAAATGCTGGCACAGAGGCAGGCCTCACCTCTTCTGTCTGAATTTAACAGCAAAAAGTTTTGCCACATCTATCTTGTGATGTCAGAGAGACAGGCTGATAGCACTGAGACAGCTGAGACAGCGCTGGGTTTAGCAGACAAATAAATTTGAGGATCATCTGCATAGAAATGGAAAGCTACTCCATGCTGATGAATAATATAACCCAGTGGCAGCATATAAACACAAAATAACAACGGGCCCAATATAGAGCCCTGGGGAACCTTGGAAACAACTTCACTAATGGAAGATGAAAAATCACCCATCGAAACAAAATGCTGTCTATTTGATAAATAAGATTTGAACCGACTGAGAGCAGCATCAGATAAGCCAAGCGAGCTGCTCATGTGACGATCCAAGGGGATACCTTGAATAGCAGCATCAAGTGACAAAGACCTAACAGTGTGAGAATAGATCCCAAGTTAGGGCTAAAACAGGAGTCTGTTGGGGGCCCTCTTGCCGAATCAGGCTCTGTCATTTGGGCTTGACCAACTTAACACTCAACCAGTCTTACGGGAAAGGAGCCCAGTGTGGGTGGCATCGGCAGTGGTGCCAGCACCAGGAGCCAGAGCTGCTCCACCCGGGTGGAATGGCTGCTGCATGCATGGTCTGGCTGCTTGTGCTGCTCCCACAAGTGCTGTGGCTGTGAGAGCTCTACTGGTTCTTAGCTGTGAGAAGCGAGGAGGGAGCTGTATGTAGAAGAGCCCTGCTCTGAGTGCCTTGCCCCAACAGCAGACCACGTGCTGAGACAAACTTCTCTTTGTCACATGCATCACTGCTTTGCCAGAGCTCGACTGCTCCCATGCTATAGGAATAAATCTTGATGCTGGGTCAGGGTCTCTCCTTTGCTCATTTCACTTTTGAATTTGAAATTGTTCTCTCCAATTTTTGTGGCCCTCGGACTGCAAAAGCAGCAAATACAAAGTTTTGGGAAGCCTTTGCAGGGATGTTCTAAACTGCACTGCAGAGCACATCACTGAGTCTGAATTGTTAAGAAGAAAAGAAAATGAATCACTGAGCTCCAGCAATTGCTGCTGTCACAGAGGATCTGTCAGCTCCCCACCTTCTGGTGCTGCCCTGCCCAATGCCTGCCCACTGTTTGGTTCTCCTCATGCCATCCCTGTTGTGTGTCGCACCTAGCGTGACCTACACCAGGGCTGTTCCCAGTATTTAGCTCCATGTTCAGCAGTGGAAATTATTATGTTGTAAGACAGTTCCTGTGCAAAATTCACCAATCAGGAGGCTCCAGAGCTGTCTTCAGCTTAACAGCCAGGGCAGCCTCCTCTGTCTTATCCTTGGAAGTTCCCTGACAGTTCCAGACCTCTCAACAGAGTGGGAAATGTCCACTGGCAGCCATGAACTTGTTAGGTGGGATGGCAGTGAGGGTGGAGCTGAGGAACTGAGGACAAGTAGGGCTCACCAGGAACAGCACACATGCCAGCCTCATGCCACCATGCTGTTTTCTGAGCCTCCACACCCTCCCCATACCAACTCCATGCCAGTCACAGCTTTGGGGTTGCTTTTAATGTTTGCTGTAAAAAAAAGGAGAGTTGCTCATTCAAGAAAAAAAGCCACTGGGTCAGTCTAGCTCTCAGTGTTCTCACCACCCCCATGGTCCCTGGCCCAGTGAGATGGACTGCTCCTAAACAACGACACTGCTTGAAAATATATTAATAATCCTGCCAGCTGCATTACCATCGCCCACCGGACTCGAACAAATTGACACCTTTTTAGCTGAAAGAAATCCTTATTAGTTTTCCTTTTGATGGCTTTTCCTGGAATAACGATAAATTATGTTTATTTCACATAATTCCTCCTGTCAGTAGTTATAAATAACTAGTTCATAGAGAAATTATGATTCTGGCCTGTATATGTGTGTGTGTGTGTGTGTGTGTGTGTGTACACCTTCATAAAAGCCACTGCAGCAGAGAGGGGGTAATGAATTGCCCGAGTTTGCTTTGATGGACCTTTCTAATTTAAAGAGTGACTAAAAATGTATTTGCCAAACGTCTTCCCAGCTTGGTTTGCTTTTTTTTTTTTTCTTTTATTTCTTTTATTTTTTTTTTAACCCACTCTAAATACCAACAGCTCTATTGTATCAGTCTCTTTTTTCATATAGCATTTTTCCCCAATGTATCTCAAAGCACTTTACGGGGCAATTAATTACCTGGAGGAGAGTGACGGGATGCAGGCGGCGCTGACGGCCATTATGCAGCCAGCAGCCTTCCCCAACGCCGCGCTCTGCATTTGCATGGCTGTCATTTAATTTGTGGTGGTATTAATGGGAAGAGAGAGAGAGAGAAAGAGAGAGAGATGGGAGAGGGGGAGCAGGGTGGGAGAAGTGCTGGAGCGGCCACTGCGGCTCTCCTGTCTGACTCCTCCATGATGGGCTGCACAACATGGATGAGGAGGGATCGTCCCAGCATGGGACAGGGCAGAGGCGGAGAGGATTTGGCTCTGGGGTGTCTGAAGTGGTGAGGGAGCCACTGGGTAGGCACAGATCCCCACCACGTCCCTGAATCTTCAGGGTAAAGCCCAACACAATGACTCTGCCTATAGTCAGGATGCAGATTCCTTCATTGTTGGGGGAAATTCCAATGGTTCCCTTTTTTTTTTCTCCAAATAACCACACCTCCCTACACTGAAAATAGATCTTTGGCTTTGCTGGAATTCTGAAACTCTTCCATTTTCCTTTTGGGGCGTAGCTTTTCCATTCATATTATAAGCATATAAAATACATCTTTATTTTATTTTATTTTATTTTATTCCATTTTATTCCATTTTATTTTATGTTATTTTATGTGATTTTATTTTAATTTTTCAAATTTTATTTTATGTCATTTTATGTTATGTTACTTTATTTTATTTTATGTGATTTTATTTTATGTTATGTTATTTTTATTTTATTTTATGCTATNATTTTTCATTTTATTTTTTAAAAAATATTTATTTTTTATTTTATTTTCTGGTAGCAGACAACCTTCATCACCAAGGTCCATCATTTCACTGTCAACTTGTAGTTCAGTGATATTCCTTGAGGGTTTTAAAAAAATAAAAGCCAGAAAAAGACTGCTCAAGCAACAGAAATTAAGTCTTTGCAGGAGTATTGCCTAACAATGTTTAAGTATAGGCATAACAGGACTGGACATGATGTTTTAGGACTGATTATTGACATTTTTAACCACCCTCAACACAAGACTTTCACCTCAAAATAAAAAAGTCAATAGCTTTGCATACTCACAACCCTCAGCTTGATCAAAACACTTCCTGGTACGTAAGAAATGTCCCTTCCCAACCCCTCCAAGTGCCCTTTCTTGCCACTGCAGCACCATTTAGCCAAGCAGTGTAAAATCCACCCAATCAATAGCAGCATCGCTCAAATTTTAAACCTTTGGAGGAGTTTCTTGAAGGTTTTTGTCCATATGTTTTCATTACAGTTGACTGGATAATTCATAACAAATTGTTGAGACAACACAATTCATCTGGTTTCTACACACACACACACACCCCCCCCCTACACACACACACACATCTCCTGTCTCCAAGTAGGCAATGTGATCCTTCATTCTTTTTTTTTCTTTTTTTTTTTTCTAACTACAGGATTTCTCCAGAAAATAATTCTCCCTGAACCTAAAAATGTCGTGGGCAAAGGATAGCTTAATCTTTTATTAACTTGCTGGCTAGCTGCTAAAAGTGAGCCTGCTTTTGGGCACAGACTGACCCGATGAAGAGATCGTGTCTCCCGAGCTTGTCCACTTTGTCAACAATACAGGTTGGTTGAAGAACTCCACCTGCAGGCTTTGCTTTTTAGGATGAAATATGGCATCTTTGCAAAGATGTGCACCATTCAAAATTTAATTTCAGTCAATATTTCAACATCTAAGCTTTTTGCTCTTTTTTTTTTTTTTTTTTTTTTTTTTTTAAGAGAACTTGAAACCAGTGAAATCAAATCAAACTTTTGGGTTGACACCAAGAAACCTTTCATACCCCATTTGTCCAGAAGCCCTTTCATCTTCTGGACTTTACTGGCTTCCTGAGGCTGGCTGTGTTGAGGTGCTGGGATCTTTCCAAGCAAAACGTGTCACAAAACCATCAAAGGGAACTGACTGGTAGAGGGCAAGTCCAACTGTTTGCTGACTGACTCCAGAAATGAGTTTGTCACACGACGAAGCTTGCACTGTCGTAGCTGCAGAAGAGGCCAACTGCTCAGGAACAGGCCAAGAAAGCTGAAGCTGGAAGGCAGGGGAGCCCAGTGCTGTGCTGAAGGTCACTGGCGACCTGGCTTGCAGCAGCAATCAATCAGGGTGGTTGGGAGCTCCGCAGAGAGCCTGGCACGGCAGAGCCTCCAGCAATGGCTCACACGGATGACTCAAGGCTAGCTACTGGGCTGGCCCATTAGGCAAGGGTTCCCATAATGGGTTGCAGCAGTTAATTAAGTAGCCAGAAGGATGTGGGACACAGAGCTGCCAATAAGGGGAGAGAGGGTGAGGGAGAGCCATCCAGCTGATGTCTGAGAGGAGGTTGCTGTGGCTAAGGGGTACCCAGCAAAGCAAGCACCCTCGAGTGGCTGCAGAGCTCTTGGGTTCACTGAGCTCCTGCATCCAAATTGGCTGCTGACAGCCAAGGTGTGTGGGCTCAGCATGCAGCAGCTATTCCACTGCCCTGATCTCTTTCAGAAGCACCAGCTGTTGTTTCATCTATCTTTGTGGCCGGCAATCTGCTACCTGAATTGATAGATATCATCCTCCTAAAAATAGCAACAACAGATTTCAACCTTTCCTTGGTAAGAAAATGGTATGGGTAATAAAAGTGCCCCACTGAGCCCCGACACCCAGAGCAGATACCACATCTCCCCTGCCCCAGACAGCATGTGACCACCCCATCAGTCTGTGCTGTGAAAGGAGCCTTGTGGTTCCCTCCTTTGCTCAGGATTCATCTAAGCACTTGGCAAATACAAGGAGGACTGGCAGGCTGCTGATGTCCTGCCCTCCAGGTGCTCCCTGGCCCTGTTGCTGGTGTTGCCAATGTAGCTGAGCTCACCAGGAGGGAGGCTGTGCTGCAGAGAGCACAGGTGGAAACAGCTTCAGAGCTCGGAGAGCTGTCAGTGCTCAGCGTGGGCAAACCATTGGTCTGCATGGAGACCCAGCAGCGATGGATGGGCTCGCTCAGCTCCATCGATCCCCTTCACACAGGAGATATTCCCTGTCATGCACACCTGCCTTGCTCCTCGGGACTGTTTAAGCAGTGGGAACTGTGACAGAGATGCTCCAAGTACAAGTCTCAGACAACCATCACATGCTTCTAGGGATCTTCCTTCCCTTGCCCAAGGCACATCACAAACTCCTCTCCCAAAGCAGTTTGTTTAGCAGTCAGCAAATCCCAAGTCAGACGGAAGCTCAGCCCCGCTCGCAACAGGCTTGTGCCCTTGGGACAAGCTCAGTGCCAGTGCCCTTGGGACAAGCTCCTCCAAAGTGACATGCTCTTACTGATGCACTCCCTCTCCCCGACCCAGCTCCTGCTCCACGTGGAGAATGCACATGGAAAGCTGCAGCGGGTGGAAAACAAAGGGCTCCTGCACCGGGAGCCATATGGGTCGCACATCCATACAATACACAATAAACAACACATCTTTCAGACCGGGGCTGTTTGAAACCTTCCAACATATGTTCTGCTAACAGTTTAACAAATTGATTGCTAATGTTACCCTGCTCCCAAATCTGGCGTAGTGTGCAGGAGGGGGGAAAAAAATACCCCCCAAAACAAAAGCATCCCTACCTCGACAGAAATTCACAAGAAAAGCTATTAGAGAAGGCTTCAGGATGCCTGACAGGAGAGAATTTCATGCCAATTTGTGTGCTTGTTGGAAAAAATCATTTATTAAAAAGAAGATATACCTTCATGTTAGTGAGATGAGGGTGTAAAACTGAGCTGGGTCTCCCACTGCTTCAGCTCTATAACTCAAGTTATATTCATCAGAGGCATATATTTAAATCATAGCTTACTTTGCTTTGTGTTCTGAAATTTATTAGCCTACTACTTAAATGTTTTATTCATTAGGCCATGTAAATAATGCATGGTTGTTTCCATGGCAATTTAACCCCTTCCTTCCGGGATGCCTGCAGATTTCCCATCTCATGTGCCTGCTTAATTGCCACCGTCAGATTTGCTGCTTTCTTCGTGTTGGGGCCATGGCCATTTTCCTCCTTTTTGTGGCAAATTCATTAGGAGGAAACTTTTGCACTGACAAATAAGGCATACTTCAGCTCGAAGAGAGAGGGAAAGGATTGTCTGCCAGATCATTTAGCAGAGTTTGGGCATAACTAATGCTTCCAGTTTCTGCTTTTCGCGAGAGTCTTGTTGCACCCTTAGCGTCTGTTCCGTGGCTGTGGCTGGTCCTGGCCTGATGTCAGTCCTTCTCCTTCAAGGTCCCAGGGAGAGCTCTGCTGTGGACAACAGCCATACATGGAGGAGGCATCACTCTGCTCTGAGCACACATGGAGAGGTCATTCCTAGTGGTGAGGATCTTTGGCAGCACCCAAGGACCTGGCTCTCTTAAGAGATGGGGCTCTGGATGAGAGGACTGTCAGCCCAGGCCACCTTGGGGGCATTCTCTGGTGGCAGCACTGGGTCCCACAGGCTACAGCACTCCAGCCCTAGGGTCTCTGGCCATGCAAGTGCCTACAATGGAGACACCAGTAGCCAACAGGAAGTTCTGTGGTTACTGCCAGTAGCCCACAGGGAGGTCAGGACCCTTCCTCCATTGTGCTCTGTCCATTAAATAGTCTCACTCTAATGAACATTTAACAGTTGGCTTGCAATTTAAAGCTATTACACACACACACACACAACTTAGAGAACAAGGCTCACAGTCCCATCTTATTCCCTCTCTTTCAGCAGCAGGCAATGTTCCCAAACACACATGTCTAAGAAACAAAAAAGAGTTCCCAGATCCACTAAACAGGGAGGAAAGGCATAAACTGTTCTGTTTCTGTGTCCTCTGCTTTTCATTACTCATCTGTAACCTATCTTCTAGAACCTCTTACACTAAACAGGACATCCTCTTTGGTTTACAGTGATAAAACCTCCCCGTGGTTGTCTCTGGAGTGGTGCACTCAGTTACATAGACCTCTTTATAGCAGCAGTAACAGCCTGGTTTAATTTACACCAGCAATACACTTGGTGCCTGTTCCTTCCCTTCCCTTGGCCTTTCCCTGGCCAGGCTGCTCCCAGGACTGACCTAGGAAGTCTCTCCCCCCAGAATGAGAATGCTGCATCCCTGTATCCCCTGCATCTGCTGCATACACAGCTGGGTACTTGCCACTGCTCCTCAGGCAGCAGCTCAAATCCACCAGCTCTACATTTAAGGGATAGGAGTTACCTGCCTGGTGCCAACCCAAGGAGCCCATAGAAGCAGCTGTCCAGCCTTTTTCTCTGAACCAGAACCTGTAGGTGATAACATATTCAGGAGCATTTCAGGAACAGGAGTAGAATTTAAAATAATCTGCATGAGTTTGACTGTGGTCTGAAACCAATTAGGTGTAACTCAGTAAAAACAAGCACAGAATGGTTCTACATGGAAGAGGAAAAATCAAATCCAAATGCAGAGTGTGGGTTGCTGCTTGAGTCAACAGAAGGCAGGGAGGATCCAGGGTTTGCAGTAACCACTGCATCTGTCAGCAATGTGACACTGCTGCAGATCCCATGCTAGGAGGCAGGAAGAACATATCGCACAGCCCGAGAGAAAACTCAGATTTACTTCTTACAGAGCAGGGCTCAGCTTTCCCACTTAGAGGGAAACAGAAAGTGAAAGAGAATGCAGCAGCACACAAACCCAAGAGGTTTAGAAGATGCAACATGTGATGGAAAGCTGCTGAGACTGGAATTGCCTAATGCAGAGCAGAGCAGAGAAGCTCTACCCATTAAAGTCCATGAGCAGTCAAAACTTCGGTGCAAAGAAAATGGTTGCCCTTTCCTCTTCTATAAAAGGAAGGACAGAAATATTGTGCTGAGTTTGCAGGATGTCATAGTCTAGAGCAGATACCAGACTATGGACAGTCACTGGATGGTTTTTCAGAGGAGTCAAAGAAACATCTGCAAGGGATTATCCAGGACTGTGAGACCCTGCTTCTCTGCAGGGATGGATTAAAGTTATCTTTTGAGGTCAGTTCCAGTCCTAAATGTTTGGGATTTTTTTTCTTTAATAAATATGATAATGAATGTCCCTAATTCAGGAAGAGAGAGAGAGTTCATGTCCTACAAATGCATGAAGGCCTTCCAACAGCTCAGCCAGGTCTTCTTCAGACAGTCTTTGTTCCACAGGTCAGCAGCAGCAGACAAACTATGCTTACTATTGCTGCTCAGCTGGAAGAACATCTGGAGGGAAGCCAGGACTTGATCTCCAAATCAATCAGTTCTGCTGCTTGTTCCAGTGCTGTCTGCCTGGTGACACAGCACCACCTTCATGCTCAGAAATCCAGGCCAAGAGTCACCCTTTGTGTTTCTGCCAAAATGCCATGTAAGCCCATAAAGCAAACTTCCCAGAGCACAGGATAACTATGGGCAGCTTTGACAGGCATGCCTGAGCTACAGGCAGTGGATAGATTCAGTCCCACCACTGCATATCTGATTAAGTTTGTTTTTAAAATGTAAGCATCCTACCAGAATCTTTCCAATATAAAATACAGCCAGGAACCAGGTAGAGGTTAGGAGAGAGAAATCATCAAGCTCCACAGATCTGAATAGCTGAGATCAATCACCATGAGCCATGGAGATGAGATTTGGGACAACAGCTCCACGCAGGCCTTCGGAGGCTTGTAGATCTGCCCAGCCATGCTCTCGTCCATGATGGATGGTAGGAGAGATCTGCTTTTCCTCAGAATTGGCTTTGACTTAATTCACTCTCGGCATGGAAGGAGGAAAACAAAGGATGAACAATCAGATTTCCCATTTAGCACCTGGCTCTTCCATTGCTGGGCTCCTCCTGAGCACCGTGGCTGTGCTGTGGCTGTGCCACCGCAGCGGCAGATATAACCTCTGTGGTATTGCTGCCCCCAGAAAGGCTGCTCACAGCCCCCAGTAGCTACTGCAGGCAGGTTGGCAAGTCAGAGAGCTGCTGGAACATGGCAGCTGCACCCATGGCAAGCACCTGTGCTGTGCCATCCAGCTTGACCCCTGCAAGGTCCCAGCTTGCTGGATCTCATCCTGTCCCCTGAGATGCCATGGGAAACCACCAGCCTTCTTCTCCAACAACCCCTGTATTTTCTCTCTTGATAGTTTCAGGAAGAATTCACACCTTGCAGGCCCATACTGTGCCCTTGCAGACCCTTGCTGTGCTCCCATCCTCCACAGTGCCCACCAGATCTGACAGGCTGCTACTCCCGTGGTCCAGTGCTTGATTTCTTCTTAAGGCAGCCTGCCCAGAAATCCATTTATCTCTGTCTCAGCTTCCCACCAATTGCTGCTAATTTCTTTTGCTCCTCTACAAACATCTGCCTACCATCAGCACCATCCCCTGAAACTGCTGTGCCAGGGTGAGCTGGTCCCACCAGGCAGGTGGTCCCTGGCTAGGGGGCATGAATGCCTGTGGGTGCAGCACCGGTGTCAGTGTCCACATTGGGCTGTCACTTCTGCTGAGAGGGAGGCCTGCTGTGTGTCACCAGAAAGCCTAGCAAATTCATTGATCTTCCTGAGAACATCAATCTGTCTTTCTAATACCACAATCAGGTGTCTCACAGAACAATTTGCTGAGTGACAACACTCACAGAAATGTGTTTGCTTCCCTCCTGGCTCCCCACAAGCAGAATTATCCTTGACAGCATGCACTGGGTGCTCGGGGCTGGGGACCTTCCTGCTGCATTTCAAAGCGTGGAGGCTGAGCGTTGAGGACGAGTCCTTGGCCTCTCTTCTATGGAATGGATTCTGAAAGCCAGCACCAGTGGAGAGGAGCTGTGGTGACAGCAGCTGATGCCACCTGCAAACAGCATGAGGGTCCCAGTGCTGCTGGTGCAAGTGCTGGGCACGTCCCCGTGCGGCTGCTGCTGGCACATGCTGGCCTGCAGCCAGGCTTCCACAAAACGTGGCAGGCTAAATACAGCTAAGGAAAAGTGCCAGCCGAGTTTATTATATTGCAACGTCTGCTCCTGCAGTCTGTCATTTACTTCCTTCCCAGCTATTTTCTGGAGAAGTAAGCATGTATTAAGTTTGCAGGACATAACAAACCTCGCGATGCCAGGCTGCCGAGGCTGCTATTAGCTGGAGAGCTCCAGCCAGCACACGACGTAACTCATGTGGTTCAAATGAAGGTATTTTATTAACAAGGCCCTGCTGATTGCCTGTTAAGTAGCTCTGTGTTAATAACCCACTGTGGATGCCCTTCTCAGGAAGCCATGTTGTACTTCTGCAGCTGCTCCTCCAAGCCCGAGCACCTGAAGACATCATCTGCTCTCTGCCATGTCCCACCTTGGAAAGCTCCACAGTGCCCCCAAAGACACCATGGCATCGGGCTGAGCCTCCAGCACCTTGGACCTGTCAGGATGTTTGTTTCCTGCACTGTAATGTGCTGAGCACAAGCTTGGGAGAGGACAGAAGAGCAGAAATATTCCTTCTCTGCTTTGGAGGCACTCGTCTTGAATTCGCTGCCCAAAACATAGTGTCCCTTTCTTCTGCACCTCTGTATGTGATGATGGTACCTGGAAACCACAGCAGGAGCTCAGAGCTGGTGTCCTTGCGTGAGCTGGGCTTGGTTCACATCCTCCACAGCAGGAGCTAAAGCCCTCCCATGGGATTCTGTCACTTGTGCCGGAGCAGAGAATCAGCTCTCCTGCTTCATTAAGACACCCACAGCTCCCTTCAGATGCTGCTGACAGCTTCACATTTCTCCTGCTCTATACTGAATCAACCTTGGGGAGGATATGAAAGGTGCTGTCTAGTTTTTGTGTGCTGCTGGTCCATAGGATTATTCTGGTGGAGTCTGTCCTTTACTTCCCAAGGGAAGTGGAGTCCTCAGCTGGGGCTCCTTCAGAGCCTGGGCTTGCTGTGCTGCTGGGCAAAGGGCTAACTTGGCAATGCTGCCTGTAAATCCTGACACGGTGAGGGTTCTGAGCACTGGGCTCAAGAGACCAGCAGACATAGCATCCCCTTGTAGCACTCACCAAAACATGGAGCTACACAAGCTCCATTCTGCCATTGGAGATCACTGATGTGCACTGCATGCTGCCACACCAGATGGGATCCTTGTGCCACCCTGTCACAAGGCCTTGGCCGTGGTCCACCTCACAAGAGATCTCAAAAACCGTGAGAGCCATAGGATCTTGTCCACCCTGGTGCCCAGAGGGAGCTGAGCCAGCACTGCTCTCCTGCCTGCCATTCATGCACTGGTCACTCTGGCACTACTACCGTTGTGCTGGGACAGTCCCCAGCCCTGTGTGAGGTTACTTGCTGGGAAGAAAGGAACAGAACTCTCACTCCCTGAGTATTGGCAGCCTCTCCTCTCCTGCTGTGCACCCCAGGGAGTAACTTATTGCTGAACAGTTCTTAGAGGGTTTGGAAAAAACAAGCAGTCACACAAAGGGTTAACAGTTTATTATATATTTTTTTTTTTCTGAGTGATTTTATCACTGTCGTTAGAACATTCATTGAACTAAGTGAGAAATCCATCAAGACGTGACAGCAATGTGCAGACTAATGGCTGTTAGATGGTAATAATTTTTAATATGATTTTTATTTCACTTAATTTCATATGTGCTTGACAAAAGGTCCCGTGTCACTAGGGAGCTATGCGGAACTGGGAATACGCTGATGTGAAGGTCTATTAAGCCAAGTGTTTCAAGTATTTTTTAAGTCCCAACTTCAGAATTCTAGAGAAAACTCCGTCATTTTAACCTTTTTTTTTTTTTTTTTTTTTTTGTGATATGTTTGTAATTGAGAGAGA
>VWZI01015448.1:191392-198892 GCA_013396835.1 Psilopogon haemacephalus
TAAAGACTGTCTGGGGTTTTAATCTTCCCTGACAGGCTTTTTTTTTCCCTATGTACACACTGATAGCACATGTGTTCCTTGCCGCCGAGGGGACTGCCAGCTGCAGGCGGCGCAGCCGGTGGCAGCGGATTTGGGCTGTGGGATGGGGACTTTGCCTCCAGGTCCTGGGTTTGCATCGTGCTGATGAGGGAAGATGCCACGACTGGGAGTCTGTGCTGCCTCAGCTCTGCGCTGCAGAAGACATGGAAGGAAACTGGGCTGCAGTTTCCATGGAAGGAAACAGGGCGTGCAGCAGGGCAAGGGAGGGGATTCTCCCCCTTTACTCTGCTCTCGTCAGAGCCCACCTGGAGTGCTATGTGGAGTTCTGGAGCCCCCCACACAAGAAGGATGTGGAACTGTTGGAGAGAGTCCAGAGGAGGGCCATGAAGATGATTAGAGGGCTGCAGCAGCTCTGCTATGAGGACAGGCTGAGAGAGTTGGGGCTTTTCAGCCTGGAGAAGAGAAGGCTTCAAGAAGACCTTGTAATAGCCTTCCAATATCTGATGGGGGCTTACAGGAGGGCTGGGGAGGGACTATTCACAAGGTCTTGTAACGACAGGACAAGGAGTAATGGGTTTAAACTGGCAGAGGGGAGATTTAAATGGGATGTTAGGAGGAAGCTCTTCACAGTGAGGGTGGGGAGACACTGGCACAGGTTGCCCAGGGAGGTTGTGACTGCTNGGGAAGTTGTGGCTGCTCCCTCCCCAGAGGTGTCCAAGGCAAGGCTGGATGAGGCCTTGAGCATCCTGTTCTAGTGGGAGATGTCTCTGCCTATGGCAGGGCGTTGGAACTGCATGATCTTTGAGGTCTCTGCCAACCTAAAGCATTCTATGATTTTACGAAACAGCAGCTTCTGGGCTGGGGCTGCCTTGGAAGATGTTCATCACCAGGACCAGGGAAGATGTAGGTAGTGTCCAGGCAACCTTACCTGGGGCAAGATCATATTGTGTCAGGAGTTGGGGGACAGGCTCTGCTCACTGCTCCCTGGGATAGGACAAGGAACCATGGATAGAAGCTGCAGCACAGGAGGTTCCACCTCAACACAAGGGGGAACTTCTTGACTGTAAGGGTCACAGAGCACTGGCACAGGCTCCCCAGAGAGGTTGTAGAATCTCTTTCTCTGGAGACTTTCAAGGCCTATTCGGATGCATTCCTGGTGACCTGAGCTAGATTGTATGGTCCTGCTCTGGCAGGGGCGTTGAACTCAATGACCTCTTTGGGTCCCTTCCAACCCCTGACATCCTGTGATCCTGTGATTATTATCCCAAGATGTGTGGCACAGAAGGGAGTTTTTGCTGTTACCCATGTGATTGCTGTCTTGCCAGTTCCATTGCTGAGATCTTGCAAGGAGTAATACCCAAACAGTTAAAATGCTGTTACTTCCTACCTCCAGAAATGGAACAGCTGAGTTATTCTAAAGAAAGTAAATCTGTTCAGCAAAGAGGCTTTGAAAATTAATCTCACCCTTCTCCTGTTTTCCTCCTTACCCTTTCTCCTTGGTCCAGTGCCAGTCACGGAGCACCCAGATCCTTGTACCTCTGTATGCATGTGGCATGGGTAAGAGTGAGTCCCCAGGGAGCTAGGCTTGCAGAAAGGACCTCCTGCCCACATTGCTCCTGGCTAAAATCACACCCCAAAGGATGAAGTGCTATGTCTGCTTTCAGAGAAGAAACTGAAATAGTGAGAAATAGCAAGCTTTTCCTAAAGCATTTCCAGAGAATTTGGATTTAAGTCCTGGTCTGTCACAGGTCTGTGTGCTTACCCAGTCCTTCCCCAGCATTCCTCTGCCCAAGGGACAGGAATGCATCCTGCTCCCCTTCCAGGGGCCCAGAAGCCTCCTCTGCCTGCAGCAACCATCTGGGGAGGGGCATCTCCTACCCTGGCAGAAAACTGCCATGTCACAACCCAGCAGAGCAATAGACCATGGCAGGGTTGGAGTGTGGAGCAAATTGTGCACCCAAATAGTCTCAATTTGGAAAGCCAGGCTCTGCTGCCACAGAGAAAACAGGAAAACAGGATCCATTCCCAATACCAAACATCTCCTGATCAATAACCTGATCGGAGCTGGCCCCAGCAGCACCCTGCGGCTGTGCAGCCTCCCCGGTGCACCTGCAGCTGGGCTGGAGGAGCAGCTCCCAGCACCAGCTCTCCCAGCACCAAAACGCCAGATGAGCCCCGCACAGATTTATTTCCAAATCCTGACTCAATCACAGTATTGGATTTGTAATCACAGGCTCCAATTTTAGTGGAATAAATATACTAACAAAACTAATAGTTTGTTAGCTGCAAGGTAGGGACAATCAAAGTGTCTGCCGTGAAATACACGGCTCCTCGGGAGAAACCCCTACATGAAAAAGACATTTAGAGTTTTATTTTTTTAAAATAAATATATAGTGTGGTGTCAAGCTGCTTCCAGAGCATGCAGCTCGCTTGCACTGCGTGTTGTGTGTGCACCCAGTGGGGAGGGAGGGCTCGGAAAGTTCACCGACGTGTAACTGTCTCCAGCCGCTGCACGAGCTGCACCAGGAGAGGACATAAACCAAAATGACTCCTTGGGAACCCAGAGGAGAAGCAGGAACTGTTTGGTGGAGAATTATAGCTATGGGTGAAATTAGATGTACTCAGAGCCCCAAGGCTGAGAGAAATAAAAAGCATTTTAAATGGAGTGTAGAATTCATATTCCTCAGTCACTTCCAATAAATAAATCCTTGACAATTTTTTTTTTTTTCTGTAAACAGTGGTTACACTTTGCTCTATTGTCTCCATGTTGCATATTCCAGATGGGAAGGTAAGCTCTGCACCCCAGCCAGGACCCACTCACCCATCATTGCCCAGGATGGTGTGGTGGAGGGATGGAAGACTCTGCACCAAGCCCAGGGGCTGGCTGCCACTCAGGCTTGGGGGCTCAGCGTGCAGATTGTGGCCACACAGCTCTCACTGCATATCATCATTGCCCAAGATGGTGTGGTGGAGGGATGGAAGGCTCTGCACCAAGCCCAGGAGCTGGCTGCCACTCAGGCTTGGGGGCTCAGCATGTAGGGTGTGGTGATGGATAGCAACTCCCACTGCAAACCCTCATATTTCAAGCACCTCCTGAAAAGCTGATGCCCCATACCCTCCCCTTTCCCTCCACAGCCCTGATGCCAGTGGGCCTCTGGATGTGCCTGGGGCTGCTTCATGCCTTGGAGCAATTTGGTTGCAGCAGCAACAGTAGTTCTGATGGGGCATCTCTGGCAGGCAACAGGGAGCTGCCCGGCCCTGGTGCTGTGCCACACAACATCACTGACTGCTGCAGCCAACCCAGGGCACTGGGCTCCCTAGCAGGGAGCATCAGTGAGGCTGCACTTCTGACCACGTGTCAGCAGCACAGGACCATTTCCAAATGGGATCCCTCAGCACTCCCCAGGACCCCTCCAGCCACCAGGTCAGTGGGGTCCTATGAAGCTACCCTATGGCAAAGGAACCGCAATGCTCCCCTGGCTGATTAGAAGGCAGCAGATGCTGCAAGACCCCTCTCTCTGGCTCTTCAAATTTCCATTTCATGAACAAATGAAGCATTTTATACTTTATGGCTTCCCCACAATGGCAGTCATCCCATTTCACCTGTCTGGGACAAGAGATGATGGAGGGAGAATGAGAGCGTGGCACTACTGGCAGCCAGCTCTGAGCACGCAGGAGAACACTTTCACATTCACTTTACTTGCATTTTTATTAAGAAGAATAATAACTCTTAGGGCAGTAATAACAGGTCTTCTCCTCCCTGGAGCTGTCGAAAGAGGAGACAAGCTGGGCACAGCAGTACACAGGAGGATGTGGAATTCCCAGATGCGGCTCTAGCTGCCGCTGAGCCCCCCCACGCCCAGCAGGTCAGCGCATTTTGGGGATGCTGCCAGAGCACGGGTGCAGTCCCATGCACTCCTCGGGAAGGAGCTGCTGCTGTGGCACCTGCAAAGAGGAGCTGCCACACTCAGGGCGGGACGTGGGAGAGCTGCCATCGCCCCAGGAGCCTGTCTGTGGGAGATCTGGTGAGGACATTGCCCCCGTCCCACCCAGGGGGCAGCTTGGGCAGCCCCCAGATGAAAGCTCCCCGAGCCTCTCCGGAGGGCACTTCGGCAGAGAGCGAGAAGCTGTAGCACAGGGTCACTGACGGAAAAGCCACGTCCTTGGGTCAATTGCAGGAATTATGTCTTCAGCCCCTGTTATCCGTCGGCCAACAAGCCCCTGGAGAGCCATTGCGTGAGCAGCCGGGCTGGGAGCTCAGGGCTGGGGCGGGAGGGGTTCCTGTGTGCTGCCACCGACATTCGCTGGCTTGTGGAGGAGGCTGGAGCACCACACAGCCAATAAAACCTGCAGCCACTGGAAAAAAGCATGAAATGCCTTTCTGCTGAAGCAGGCAGCTTTGCCAAGCTTGAAGTACTCTGGGAGAGGTGGCAAATGCGGTCACGCTGGTGACTTCAGGCTGAAATGCATCACCCCAGTATTTATTTTGGTTTGGAGCAGTTAAGTGTGACTTTTAGCTGACTGGGAATAATCGATCTAAACAGCTGAGTAGTTGTCAACTTTGCTCAGCATTTCATTTCGCAGGCAACTTTGATATTCATTCTGACTTGGGAATCTTTGATAGCCTTCGCCTTCTTTTTTGGGGGGTTTTGCCCTCTGTCTCACTGGGAAGGTCTCCTGCCTCTGGGGACTTCCTCTGAGTGGAATCCCTAAAAGTGAGCCATCTCTGACAATTTTTTTAGTGATTGCTGTTGTAATAACAGGAGCGAGCAGTTGCAGCCAGGTTCGTTCTATCAGAATTGGCACAAATGCATCAAATACAGAATCCTTTTCCTAAAAAAAAAAAAGCTCTGAAGAAAGAAGGGTTTGGGCAGTTAAAATTGTAGGGTCATTTTTGCTGCACTTCAGAAGGCAGCATCAGGACACCACTCCAGCAACAGAAATCTGAGAAGCAGAAGCCAGTAAAAGAAGTTTTAAAGGGAGAAACAGCAAAACATGAAACCAGGAAGTGATTCAGGTCTGACTTCCTTCCTTTTCAGGAAAGATGTTTTACCATTCTGTAGTAATTTAAAAAGAAAATTTAAAACTTCTGCAATACACTTATTAGGCCTTAACTAGCAAAAAATTATGGAGAACTTGAGACGTGTGGACAATGGATTCAGCTCCATGATCGGTCATTTATTTTTTGCTAATTAAAGGTGTAAGATTTTTCTCTTTATTATGTACTGTTTGCCAAGTTCATTATTTGCTCACCCATAAATCATCTTCACTAGCCACAGGTAACTTCCCTCTCTGTCGTGAGGCTGCTGTTAGGATGTGTCACAAACCCACGCCCACGGAGTTGCTCCCTCTGCCACACCAGTTCCATAGGACCTGCAGGACCCTGAGCCCTTGTGTATTCAGCAGGAGTTAAAGAAAGGTCATGCAAAGTTCTTTTCCCTGCTCTGGCCTGCAGATCCCCAGTTAGCTTGATCTTTCTTGTTTTTTCAGTGTTCCTACCTGAGTGACACAGGAATTGTCTGGCTTGGCAGCCTGTTCTCTGCCAGCTCTGCTGCCTGGTTCGTTGCTCTGCTGGAATTTCACATTCAGGTGCAAAGAAGAGTGCTGCAGTGCCCAGGCCAGGAGAAACTCATCTCAGAACAGAGGTGAGACATAGAGCAACTGAGTTCCCTGGAGAGGAGGGTGGGAATGATGAGCAGAGCCATGTCCACCTTGGTCTGTCTTCAAACAAATTTACTTGGTTATAAAACCCATGGGAAGAAAAGTACCAGAGAAAACCTGTGCTGAAGCAGCACAATCGCCTCTGCAAATGACTCCCAGAAGCATCAGCTGAGCCTCAAATCTTCCAAAAGCATTGGACAGCTGTCAGTCTGCAGAAATCCATGTTCCTCTCCCCTCCTTGTAGGTCCTTTCCCCTCAAAGCAGTTTGCAATCACTCTGAGATGCAAGAAACAGGAGAGATTAAAAAAAAGCTTTGGCCTGATGTGATGGAGTCCCCATATGGGAAATGCTGAAGAGCTCTGCACAGTGAGGAGCATCTAGTTTGTCCATGGAACATCATTCCTTGACACTGAAGCCTTCCTTTAGCCTGACGTGGTGCCAACAAATTTACCAAACTTTTTGTAACTAGCAAGTTATCGAGTGTCACTTTAGTACAGTCTATGTGGAAAATGCATGGAAGGTGCCAAGAATGCTGCATAGTCTTTAACTATTACATTAAGCATCTGCTGCTGCCATTTATGGATCAGATAGCATTTTACTCTTGAGATATTTGATTTTATTACCTTCTAGGGAGAGAGCCAAACAAGTGTTCTTATTGATTTGCACATTAAATATATTAGTAATAAAACAACATCTCTGTAAACCAATTGTAAAATCAATATTAATTGGTACCAAAATATCACAAGTAGTTGAATTACAATTAAAGAGGGTAGCTTCAAAGCCTCACTACCAATCTGGAGGTGATGAGCACCAAACGAGAGTGGGGTACCAAATCTGAGCAGAAAAACAAAGCTGAGAGCAATTAACAGCTGTTCCAAGTGAAATACGAAGAGATACTCAGATTGGTTTGAGGAGAGCAAGGGTCATTGAGATTCAGTTCATGGCTTGCAGTTCACTTGGCCTGCATGGGCACGTGTTCAGCTGATTGAATCATGTGGGAACAGATCCAAACGTTGCTTATGTCTTTGTCTGCAGGATAGCTCTTGGATCTTCTGTCTCTCTTTGGGCAGAGCTGTGGAGTTGTGGATCTGATCCACTGCTGACAGGGTCCTAAAGCCCAAAATAGAGCCTGTAAAGGATGAGCAGTGGCAGCAAAGATTTGCTTGGAGAGAGCAGAGCCTGAGGCCCACCCTCTACACCCAATAGTGAAACTCTCTTGCCTAGGTGCAGCGAGTTTGGGCATCTTCCAGTATCTGAAAGGGGCCTATAGGAAGGCTGGGGAGGGACTGCTTGCAAGGTCTGGTAATGACAGGGTGAAAGGCAATGGGTTTAAACTGGCAGAGGGGAGATTTAAAATGGATGTTAGGAGGAAGTTATTTACAGTGAGGGCAGTGAGATACTGAAACAGGTTGCCCAAGGAGGTTGTAGATGCTTCGTCTCTGGAGGTGTTCAAGGCCAGGTTGCATGAGACCTTGAGTGACCTGTTCTAGTGGAAGGTGTTCCTGCCTATGGTGGAGGAGTTGGAGCTAGATGATCTTTGAGGTCCCTTCCAACCTAACCCATTCTATGAATCTATGATCTCCCAGGGCAGCTGGTACCCGTGAGTGCCTTAGCTGAGATATGCATCTGAGTTTTCAGGCTCCAGCTGGGCTATAAGTGCAGGTGATGGACAGTGTCCTGCTCTCAGGATAGGGCAATGGAACACCTCCCATGAATGTTAGAGACATTTGATAATGATGATGCATGATCATTGGATCAAAGTTCCTCTGCTCTGCAGCAAACCCATGTTTGACGCCCACT
>VWZI01015448.1:203892-232431 GCA_013396835.1 Psilopogon haemacephalus
CCTCCAGACAGTGACCCTGGATCAAGGTGAGGAGCCTGCTGCATTCCCCAGGCAATGCAGCCTGTCCCTGCCTGCTGCTGTCAGGGCCAATTGCCATGGGAAGCAGGGTCCCTTCCCTGTGGGCATGTGGGAGGCAGCTGTGCCAGCCTGCCTGCTGGGGGGAGATCCACGCGTTCACAGTGCCATGTTGCATGAACTCCCCTATGTATCCCCAAGGAAGTTATTTATGGACTTGAAAACACATCTCATGGCACCTTCACACGTTTGTTCTCTCGGTGTGCTTCCTGGTGCTCCTCATCTGCAGAAGCAATGAAGATTGCTGCACTGAAGTTGTCTCACTGAGGTGGTTTTGACAACAGGCAGCTTCCATCAGCCTGTTGGAAAATCAGAAACTTCAGAGTTGTGACTGCCAGAAACTCATGGGCTGGATAGCATCCTGTGGGGAGGATGTTGTTGGCTGGGGAGGTCAAGCCCCCAGGTCAGGAACACAAGGGGCTCCGAAAACAACATTATGCACTGTGCTGGTGCCGGCCACATGAAAGTCTTTTCTTTCAGGGCTTTCTCCTTTGGTTGTTTTGAAGCTCTGTTCTTCGTTGCTCTTTTTAAACTTGTTTTTAATTTGTTATTCTCTTTGTGGGCCTCCTTTATTTTTATTCTACTTTACCAAAAGCGCCTGGATTTTATTCCCATCCCAGCCTTATTAGCATTTTGGTCTTTGATCTCTTTTTAAAAGGATTTACACCACAGTTTTATTATTCAATTTTCCAAAGTGTATTTTTGCATAATCTACAGAAATGGCTGAGACAAGGAAACTTGACAGGAAAGAGAACTGTTCCCTGCAAGGCTGCTTAACTGGGGCAGAGGAAGGTGGTGTGCTGAGGACCTGCACAAGGCTTCTTTCACCCTTCTCTGATGGGTTTTATTGAGCAACTCCGCTGTGGCTGTGCTGGTGCCCAGCAAGGGGCATGCTCAAGCTGGCAGAGCCTATGCAGGGGGGACATAGCTGTGGCACTGCAGCCCTCGTGCTGCCATGATGCTCTCCCGAGCATCTCTTGTCCCCAGTGACTCTCCCGACAGCACTCTGGGTGTCAAGCATCCCCTGCCACCTCACTACCCAAGGACCCAGTTTGAACCAGGGCTGCCTGACACCCTCCACCCAAAGTAGCCACCACCTTCCACACTGCACAACCTTTAGCAGCTCTTTGCTAGGAATCACTTTCTAATGAGCACAACAAAGTGATAACAATTAATGAGGAAGCAAAGCATTTATTTCTGAGCCCTAATTAACATTATCCCAAGCATTCTCTCAGTGCTCTTTTGATGTCATAAAGCATGCTGGAACTATAAATGAGCTGTTCTCCCATTAACACTGCCATGCCCCCATCCCCTCCCTCTGTTACCCAGACATTAACCAAACCACTACATCCACAGGAAGTTAAAGGCCGCAGCTTTATTCACAACAAAACAAGATAAACAATCTGCAGGTGGGTTTTGCTGTACCATCCCAGCAGGAAAAGGATTAAAATACTGATGCCACAGCACTTGGATAGAGCACATGGTGTGGGCATGCTCACAGGCTTCTGCCCTGGATGGTGGAGTTACACAGCCTTGGCAAGCTTGCATGCAGGAGTGAGACTCAACCACATGGAGTTCACTTGAACCTTATTTTTGAACGGAAAAATAATCCTAGCCTCTTCCTAAGCCAAACTGCCCTATGAGGAGGTGAGGCTGTGGGTTTCCTTCCCTCACTCAGAAGTCTGAACCCCATGGTGCTCACGTCACACAGAAATCCACCTTCATGTCCTGCATACCACAGTTGTTGCTCCCAGTCCTGGTTGCTCTCTGCTGCTCTGCAGGAGCAGCCTGGGTCAGGGCACACACCATGGTGCAGCTGGCTCTGAAGCTTAATGGATCTCTGGTATGATGCTTTCCCTCCTCTTCCCACAGTGTGCTATATGGTATGCCCTACAGACTATGAAATATGCTCCCAGCTTTACCTCCAGCATGCAAGCAGCCTCCTAAATCCTTTGTTTTGAGGCTTTTGTGTTATGTTGGCACCACAACCACACTGAGCACCGAGGACAAGCCCAGCAGCCTGGGTGCAGGATGGGAAGAAGCCTCCTTTTTACTACAGCCAAGCGCCTCAGCAGCACCCACGTTAATATCCCCACTTTCACGGGTCTGCAGTGGTGAAATTGCATGTCCTTCTTGGAATATGGTAGGGGGATGCACAATTTCCTGCCTTACATAATTCAAATCCGCATCTGTTCCGGCACAACTTGCATTCACCCTGCAAAAAGAAAAACCTGCAGCTACATGCCAGGCTGTTACACGGAGATCAAGTCACTGCCAAGACCGATTGTGTTCAAAGGCAGTATCTCCCAAGTATTTATCTGTTTTATGTGACTTATCAGGTGCCAGTGAAACCTCTGTTCTTGACGGGGTAATGCAGGCTTGAAGGCAAAAGAAACCCTCTGGCTTATACCACATCCGTTACTAATCCACCGAGACGCATCCCATCAATAATAATGCTGGAGAGGCCAGGAGCTGTCTCGGCAGCCCTTCCCCTGCACACACACTCAGGCTGCTGAGCTCCAGGTACTCTCAGAGTGGGAACTGGTAGATAAAGCTTCAGTCCTGGTGGGAAGAGGTCCACCCTGTATGGCATGGGAGTTTGTGCTCAGCAGAAGGGAGCTGATGGGGAGGGAGGTCAATCTGCTTGGACTCCCAGCTGCTATCACAAACCAACCCCGAACTGGACTTGCACATGAAAGCTGCGACTCAGACTCTTAGCAAGAGATCTGCTGCAGCAGCAAAGTGCCTCTTCCTCATTATTTGACTTAAGACTGGCATAATATCAGCATTTTAATGTGCCTCTTCCCAAGAGGGACATGTGGGACCAGCCTTAACCTGCTGCTATGCAAACCAGCATCAGGAGCCATAATGGGAGTGTGAGGCACCTGTGTGGTCCAGGGTCTTAGCTCTGTGATGAATAGGGGACAACACAAGACGCTCATCCCGTACTAGGACCCTGGCTGCTGCCCCTAACCCTCCTTCCCCATGCTGGCTGCCTGGAAGAGCCCTACATACTGCTGGCACCCCTAAAACCTCACTGCCTGCAGCGTGGAGGGCTTTGGTACCCAAGCATTCAGGCACATGTATAAATTTTCCAGTGGTTGAGCAGGGAGGAGAAAATTTGTGCTAATGCCTGTGCAAGGAGAGCTGAGCTGAGCATGCAAGGAGCTGCCTCGTGTTCCCAGACACCTGGAAAGCAGGGGACGCCCGAGAGCTCCCCGTGCAAAACCAACACCCTGCCCAAACCATTTATCATTAGCTCCCACTTAAAAGAAGAAGGAAGCTGTGCAAACCATTAGGAAGATAATTGGTGTCTCCTCTGTATTTCAATAAAAGCAAGGGACAAAATACCATGTATGTGAAATAACTACTTTAGGATAACAGCACCCGTCACCTTGACAACTCGGTCAGAGGTCTCGGCGCGGCGGTGCCTGCTCAGTGAGGTGTGAGAAATAGAGGACGCCGGGGACAGGGGGAAGATACTTGTCTGACCAGCGGAGATGTGAGGACCACAACAGGCTGTTAGCTACAGGATTTCTAAAGGGGAAGCAGCTTTCACAAGGAAACGTTAGAAAAATAACCCCTGCAGAGCCGGTGGAGCAGTGGTGTGAGCAGTCCCGGCTGAGCTCCTCGGAGCTGGATCTGGCTTGGCTGTGACATGAGGTCACAGGAGTGCCCAGAGCCTTCTCTGGCAGAGGGACAGGGTGTCAAATGGCACAGGGTGCTGGCATGAGAGATGGGGGTTCAACCCATCCCTGGGATGCAGGTTGCCCTCTGGTCCTCCACCCGGTGACCACACAAGTGCAGGAAGCACCTCTGTTTTCTGCCCAAACACCATTCTGGGGCTGGTGGCCATCAGGGCTAGGGACAGGCCACGGGATCAGGGCTCTGCTGGGGTTGGTGGATGTGTGAGCTGTGGACAGCTGTGGGCTGGGGGCTCAGATGGTGGTCATGGGGCCTGGCCAAGGGTGATGAGATGGATGGACAGGCCATGGGATCAGAGCTCAGCTGGGGTTGGTGGATGTGTGAGCTGTGGACATCTGTGGGTTGGGGGCTCAGATGGTGGCCATGGGAGCTGGCCAAGGGTGGTGAGATGGGTACCTGTGTGGGGCGTGCACACTGCAGGGACGCAGCTTCACCAAACCTGCTCCCAAACACACCAACACGTAAAACAAGATAATATTGCAAACAAAAGGTGACAACGTAACATACTAATATGAACAGACATTAAATCAATGGGAATTTCTATTTAGGTAGGAAATCAATAGGAATTTCAAGGTAGGAAAAAAGGAAATTACTTACCTTTAATTCGAGCTCTTTTTAAGTCTGGCTTTTCATAGATGGGTAATGAGGGCTCATGGGGCTCATGTAGGGCTCAGGTAGCAGAAGTGCTGTGGGAGCTGATAAAGGTGTGGCACCTCCCAGCCACTCTGCACCATACAGTGCCCCACCAAGGCTCCTGATCTGCCTCATGCTAAGGGAGGTAGGTCCATGAACCAACCTGCCCCATCAGTCCTTGGCATTTGTACCCGGTGCACCACAGAGCTTTGCTGGAGTCAGGCATAGTCAAGGTGTGTGGATGGAAAGGGTAGAGTGATGCTGCACAAGAACCTTGGGTCCTGCAGGGTTGGAAAGGGAGCATCTACAGCTCTGTGGGCAAAATGGCCTGAGGTTCTGTAGTGGCAGTGCTGAGCTTCCATTCCTAGTGTCCTAATACAGCAGTGATGGCACTTCAGTGGCAGGATTTGAAAAAGAGGCCATTCTTAGGGAGCTAAAGTCAGTTCTAGGATGTGGTATTTCAACCCTTATCCTGCAAGATGTTCATGCAAATGGGCTCACTGGTCCATGCAGAGCCCTTCTGATTCCAGCATGCCTTGGCTGAGGCTCCAAGCTCTGGCTGTGTGATGCTTTCACAAAGATGAAGGCCTCAGTTTGAGACCCTTTGAATTGGAAGATGTTATGGAAGTGGGAGATTATTATTATTTCGTTAAAAGGAGGGGTAGCTGCATCTCAAACTCTGCCCCTTCAGTGACTGAAAATTAAAATACTTCTAGAAGTGAGTATTAGTATTCCACAGAGGATCTTGAAATCACCTCCTGATATGGTTGAAGGTGGAAACAATTTTAAGCCATTGTTTCCAAATATATTTGCATGCAGCAGCAAAGTCTGATGTAGCAGCATTTTGCATTTCATTCATTCATGAGTGCTAAAATGGTCTGCTGCATTTAATTTAAACATAATAGGAGGGAAGTATGAGCTTTGGTAAAATGTGGGCAAGGTTGCCTTCACCATGCAAATGCAGAGCCTAATGTGCAGATGTGTAGAAACAGAAGGTAGTATGCAGGAGCTGCCTGACTCTGTGGCTTTGGCTGCTCTAAGGTCTTTCATGGCATCCAAAGGTGCATTTCTCTTCCTCCCAGGCTGTATCAGCCTTTGCACGGCAGAGTGATGCCTCCCTTGGCAGCTCACTCCACCAAAGGCAGAGCAGAATAAGGGCAAAGTCCATCTGGACAGGGATATTATTCCCAGGTTATGTTTCCACTTGCTGCAGTCACAGGCTGCTTGAAAGTGCACATTAACCCCAGGTATAATGGTGCTGATTGGCATAATTCACAAGAGGAGATATTTTCAGCAGGATATGGTCCACAACAAGAAAATATAAAAATAACCACGTGCAAAGGATTTTCTTGGCAGTTCTCTTGGTCCTTTTGCCAAAGGTCCATATGATGCTCTCTCCTACCATGGAGGTGTTAGAGACCTCCTGAGGGGATTGTATCTGGCAAAGTGCTTTATAAAAAAGCAGTAGTCAGTGCAGGTTTGCAGTGCAGCTTGGCTGTTGTCCCAGCTTGGGCCTCTGTTAGACTGCAAACCACCAACAAATCAGCTCCACTTGCCGAGGACACTAAATCGAGGTGAGCACCGAATGAGCTAGCAACAGCAACCACAAAAATCCAAAGGATTTTATCATCTTTGTAGCAGAAGGGACATATGGTAAATAAAATTTAATGCTGCCAAATGGGGAGAGATGCACAATGACCTAAGAACCGTAAAGCAAAGAGCAGCATGAATGGAAGTGAACTGGTGTGAGAGGGAGGATCCTGAAGATAAGGAAATATCTGAAATTGTTACAAAAGCATCAAATGCATCCAGGGATATTTCCCATGGTTGCAAAACAGCCACGGCCCTGGCAGCTCTGACTGCATGGCTGGTCCAGCACCACAGAGAGATTTGCTCCTGCAGGCACTTATTGTTCCTGTCCCTTTGTCTCTCTCCCTGTGAGGATCTCAGGAGCTCCCTTCATTCTTCATTCCTCTCCTCTGGGACTGGAAGATCTGTTGTCTCCTCCTTTATAATGAGTTGGAGCTGAATGGCTCTCCCTGTGAGAGAGCCCTCTGCAAGGAGAGCAGGACTTCCAGTAATTTCGTGGCCTGTTTTAGAGGACTTTGCAGTCCTCTCCTCTGGCTCCTTAACTCAACAAACTCTTTACCTTCCTCACTTTCTGGGGCAGCAGAGCCATGCCTTGAGCAGAAACTGCACTAGAATTCAGAGGCAGGCACAGGGTTTATGGACTTCTTTCACCTTTAATGAATATCACCTTTTTTTTTTTCCCCCACCATGGAAACTGCAGCCACCTTCACATTTCCCTGCAACACCATGCTTGTGCCTAATTAAGCTCTATTAATACTAATGAACGGGCTCACTATAGCCCATCGCTTTAGTTCTTAATCTAATGCCATGTTGTGACACTTGTTCAATGATGATTTCAGACCATGAATCAAATCATTGTGGTTCAGCCCATATGTCCAGCTCCTTTCTCACATGGGACCACAAAGAAGTCTAGTCCAGAAAATAGTGAAACTGGTTAAGGAGCTTTTAATTAAATGAAAAGTCAAACATGAGGCCCTGCTGTCCCAGTGCTAAGAAGCAGCTGTGGGAAGGGATGGGGCAGAGATCTGGCACATTGGTGCTCCGCACAGCAAAGGAGCAAAGAGTGCCACTGAGAGAGAAGGAGGGAAGGTGTCGTTAATGAGGAAGCCCCAACAGGCCCTTCTTTATTTTTTTTTCCCCTCTCCCCCTCCACATCCCAGAGATCCATTTATTCTGGGAGGAAAAGACCCTGCCTCATTCTCAGTACCTCCTCCTGGGCTGAACGCTTGGCGTGAGATCCGCACGCTTCTGAAAAACACTTCCCCTTCAATCCCAAAGGTTTCACGGAAGCAGAAACCTCCTCTCTTCCTGATGTGTCACTTAGTTTTGTAGGGTGATGCATGATATAATTCCCTCCATACCTGCAGACAATTTGCAAACTTTCCCTTTTCCTCGGGTGCCAGCTTCCCCGCTGCAGTGGGCCATAAAGCATTGTGTCTGCGCTGGATGCCGGACCGTAACCTCCGCTGCTGCTCCCTCTTTGATGCTGCTGAATTATTCAGGTGGGAGACTCCAAAGGCTCAAATAAGAGACATAAAAAGTTAGAAACTCCTAGGTTTTAAGAAGTGCCAGGGGTGGAAAAAAATACTTCAGCCGGGGTGATTTATGGTTAAAACACCGAAATATACTGCTGCACTGATCGATTTGAATCGTGTTGTCATGCTGGTTGGCAGAAAGAGATGAGATTTTTCAATATGTTAAAGTGTAAATGTTGTTAAAAACACAGTATTAGAAGATTAAGATTCTGACCCTTTACGTTCCAATGATCGTAAAAATAAGACTTCCAGCCCATTAAAGAACAGCTTGCAGAGGCATTACACTGAATCACTCCACCACGAGGATGTTATAACCCTGTTCCAGCTTATTCATAGGCATCTGCTTATGTGGCATCTACATCAAACTGTGAATGCAAATGTAAGTCTGAGGGCTTGGATGTGCTTTAATAAACCCTGCCTGGCTCCCCCTCCTCACCTCTGAGCTCCAGGAGCTGTAGGACATCTGCAGACTCTGCGGCCATGCAGCTACACCCCATCACAGCGCCTGTCCCAAACCTTCCCATCACAGTTTTTTCTCTTTCTTCATTCATCTTAAATTAACCTTGCTGTGTATTGGCTGCAGGGAGCAGTCAAAATCTGGACAACTCAACGGAGAAAGCCCATTGATTAAAGTTAATTAGGCCTTGCATTTTAGAAGACCATAAGACAAGTAGCTGCTCTGCTGTGTGTGTGGAGCTGTGCTACCTCAAGCAGGCAGCACGCACAGCATGGGGACCACAGGATGACCTCGGGCACCGAGTCAGGGAAATGCTGATTTGCACCTAAATACCGAGATCTTAGGACTTGGCTGTGCCTCCCTCCCCCCCTGGGGACGGCTGCTACTTGCCACTCCAGAGACCTTCCTCATGTCCAGGACCTGCTTTGTGCCCCTCCACCGAGTGGAGTGGAGTGCAGGTTGCAGAAGTGAGCTGGTCCCAGGAGCTGGGAGCTGGTGCAGGACTCATGCCGGGAAGAGCTGGAGACGAGCTGGAGACGAGCAGTGCTGCCTGGCTGGAGACGTGCAGGCTCTGGTACTTCCAGCAGTAGCAATCATTTAATCTAACGGGAAGGATTCAAGCACTGGAACTCTGCAGAGAGATTTAATGTTTTATGACAGACCAAAATGGTATAATGAAAGTGCCTGATTTTTGTGTGGGAGAAGTTACTTAGAAATAAAACTGGAACTTGGGGAGTTTGAAGCAGATGAAGAACCAACCTTCCCACCAGCCACACTCCTCCAATGGGACCAGCACTTCTCACCCACCATTATCATCTTCAGGACCTAGCCCTGGTAATAGCATCAGAGGGGACAGCAGGGATGGCAGGAGAGCTCTCCGACAGCTGGGGTTCATCACAGAAACATGCAGATTCTGGCTCTTATTTGAGGCAGGTTAGAAATAGCAGTGAAGGTTATTGAAAACATAACCAAAGCTCCTCCTTATTTCATTAAATACAAATGTGAGTGGGGTCATCAGTTTTTATAGGGGCTCGTAAAGCATCCCTCTTGTTCAAATAGGCTATCAAATCACCCAAGGCTTCTCTCTGCAAGGAGTGCAATAAAACCAGAGTTTCTTCTTTAAGAAACTCATCTCAACATCATAATAAAATAACCTTAAATAATACAGTATGGAACAGTTTTTCAATAACATAATTATAGGCTTCCATTTTTTTCCTGGCAGGTCATTTCTTGGTACCTATTTTGGATGCCATATTGCAGAGGAAGGGGGCAGGGGGGAAAGCACGGGAGGGTTCTGAAGCATGTCCTCAGGTCACGGAGGATCACCTTGTCTCTCCTTTGTGTGACACAGGCAGGGAGAGGCCCAGGGAAGCCAAGCTGGCTGCAGCCCAGCTCCTCTGCAGAGCCAGGACAGCAGCAGTGAACGTTGGCTCCGTACTCACCAGGCTTGCTGCAGGCTGCCAGCCACATTTGTCAGCACCAGAACTCCTGTTGCACACCCTTCTCAGAGGAAGCTGGCTAGAGTCATGACAGTCAAGTTTAGATGAGCCTGTGTTTGTGGAAGATGAAGGAGGAACCTCCACTGATGGTGCAAACAGAGGTGTGGCAGCATGGGTTGGGTGTCCTTCAAAGGGGCCTTGAACACGTCCTGTGAGAAGCACCTGAAAGAACTGAGTTGTTTAGTCTGGAGAAGAGGAGATTGAGGAGAGACCTTGTAGCTCTCTACGACTACCTGAAAGGAGGTTGTAATGAGAAGGGACCAGCCTCTTCTCCCAGGTAACAAGTGATAGGATGAGAGGAGACAGCCTCAGGTTGCACCATGGAAGGTTTAGATTGGACATTAGTAAAAATTTCCTCACTGAAAGTGCCATCGGGCACTGGAACAAGCTGCCCAGGAGACTGGTGGAGTCACCATCCTTGGAGGTGTTTAAAAGACACTTGGATGAGGAGCACAGGGATATGATCTGATAGTTGTGTACAGGAAGATGTTAGGTTATGTTTGGACTTGATGATCTTCAGGTCTTCTGTGTCTAAATGAAAACCTTTATAAGCATTTTCATCCTCATGATGCAAAGCCTAGGACCTGCCCAGGGGACACAGCATTCTCCCACCATGGGAAAGTGCAGTTCCTGCAGGAGCACACAGGCAGATTAAAACATTTAGTGGTATATCTGTTCTCTGCTTCCTTTTTTATGTAATTGGTGGCTGACCTGCCAGTGCCATGCTGTGTCATTAGTCCCCCAGGAAATGGATTGCTGGGCAGAGAGTGGGTGGGCTGGCCAAAGGGCAATGCAAATGGTGCTTATGTTTCAGACCTGTCACATAAAGGGATTTTAACCCTCTGCTTATTTACCTAAGCTTGTCTCTCCCTTTACTTGGAGCAACAGCCTGATTTTCAATGGGCAGGTGTCTATGGGGTATTGCTGATTCCACTTGGGAAAATGTTTGGGGATTTTTTGTTGCTTTTTTGTTTGTTTGGGGTTTTGGGTTTGGGTTGGGTTTTGTTGTTGGTGGTGGTTGTTGGTTTTTTTTTTAGGCTTACCTTTGAAGACTTATTCACAAGTAACAATTACTAGATGTTTGCAAAAGGCTGAAAGCCTGGGCTACTTCAGGGCAAAACACACAGACAAACACACACAAAACTCAAAGCAAGGTGATGGGATTTTCAAGCCACCTCTTGCATAAAAGTCACATGCCTGAGCACACAGACACCCACACACTTTCCCACGCACGGCACGGCTGTGTGAAAAATCAATCCACGTACATCATCTGCACGTGTTTGCAGATAACACAAAGTTGTGTTTAAGGGAAAAAAAAAGAAAAAAGAAAGGAAGAAAGAAAGAAAAGCCTCAAGTGGCAGAGCAGTTAAGGAACTCCTAGGTGTTTTTAATAACATTGATCAGGCCAAATGAAAAAAGCCAGAGCGGTGGGAGACAGGAGCAGCAGCAGATGCTGACATTCTATCACAGCAGACACATATTGACTAGCGCTCTGAACAAGTCACTCACTCATCAGCGGCCAGCCTGATTGAGTTGCCTGCAGCCAGTAAATGAGCCTTCCATCCACTGTGGGTCGAAATGAACTGCAATCTTTTCAGACCTCGTTGTTGGCCAAATGAGAGATTTAAAACCCCGGAGGACTCCAAATGAATTTACCAAGGAGCCACAGTGACTAACAAAGCTCCAATACATCAGCGCGCGGGGCACTGGGTATTACGCTCACCGCTGGGTGATCAGCACTGGGTATTACACGCGCTGCTCGGTGATCAGCAATGCAGGGGTAACCAGATTAACCAACACGAGGTGTGGAAACCTTTTATGGTTTCTTTAAGGATTTAAAGATTTTGATGAGAAAACACTACGAGCTTCCCCGGGGAAATTTGCTGTTATTGATTTAATGTTTGCCTGCGTGCTACCTGTCAATTTTCCCAGAGCTTCGGCAACAAAATTCTTATTTGATATTTGACAGATTTTGTGCTAGTTTGCATGAGCAAAGCAGTGGTGTGCAGAGAGCGCGGGGAGGCAAAGGTGCCTCCTACATACACCCTAGCCTTGGGCTAAACTAATTCTGGGACCAGCTATAAGCTGCAAACTCTTTGGAGGACGGCTAGTGACAAATCAGGGCAGCTGGGTTTGTCAGTCAAAGGAGGAACTTTCAATCTTGTTTAGGGTCTGGTTTGAGTCAAGGAGTGTCTGGACAACACTTCTAGCCATCTGGTTGAGTTTTAGGTACTCCTGCAAGGAGCAGCGATTTGGACTCTGTCCTTATGGGTCTCTTCCAACTCAAGATACTCCGATTCTATGATTAAACATCCCACAGTCATGCAAACACATAAACACAGTAACACACTGTATGTGGTCATTATGGAAGAGGGATTTGCTTTACTCTTCCTCCTGACTTAGACCCAGATTAGAAAGTCCAAGTTTCTAGAAGTGTGTTTGATGTAGTGAAAACACAGAAGTGAGAGGAACACACAACACTATTGGCTCAAGCAAAGTCATCAGAGGATATCCAAAGAGTCAGATGTCGAACTTGAGCTAAATCCAGTGCAAAGACCATAAAGGGCATAGACCACGAAATGAATCCTCCCTCCCATGTTCCCTATGGTTATGGGAAGAGATTTCCTGGAGTTTCTCTGGTTTGAAGGACCCAGCATATCTGGGAGGAAGGTAGAGCACTTTTTTTTTCCCAACACCTGCCTTCTGGAGATCAGTACTGCTCCCCCAGGCAGTGATTATTCCTTGCTAACATTTTCATGATAACAAATCGTTCACTAGCTGGAAAGACAAATGCAATGCTCCTTCCCTCTTCCAGCTAGTCCCTCCCCCTGTTGAGGTGCTGGCTTGCTGTCTCCCTTGCTCAAGGGAAGTACCATGTGTAATGATTCAGGCCAGGCTTTGCTCTCTGCTCTCCTTGGGTGCTCTCTCTCAAACACTGCACCCTCAGCACCACACCACTTTGTTGTTGGGTTACTATATTCCAACTGAATATAGTAAAATGATTTGTCATCTTTTTTTTTTTCTTTTCTGTAGTGTCCTGGAGGAATATGCTCTGAAATGCCTTCAGCAAAAGCCTCTAATCTGGAAGAGTCATTTCTCCCTCTGCCTCTCACAGTACAGGAACAACGCAGTGGCTGTTGGCTGGAAAATTAGCCCAGGGAACTCTCTCCTCTGTCTGTCTCCCACCTCATTAGACTAGTGAGAAAATGTAATTGTAAGTCTCTGAGGCTTTCTCCTTGCAGGCTGGTGGGGGGATTGTACTTCAAAAGGGCCAGTAGATAGCAAACCCTGCACCCCAGCTGTTAGCACTACGCTCCAGCCAAGCCTTCCCACTGGAGCAACATGTCCCCACAGCACCTGCAGCTTCCACCCAGGGAGCAACGTGCAGGTGGATCTCCCTGCACCCACTGCAGCTGCCACCCACTCCCCAAAGCAGCCGTTCCCATGTCACCTTCTGTCCTTAGGCAGAGACCTGAATCCCAATGCAGATGCTGCAGATGGAGGTGACTGCGAGGACTGGCACAGCAGATTCTGGGAGAGGAAGAAGCTTCTCCAGCAGGAGATGGGAGTGCAAACACTGGCTGGGGAAGCAGCAGAATGAGCTACCTCAGGAGTGGGCTGTGGCTTGTGTTGAGATTTGCCTCAATCACAAGCCTTGGTGTGCTACATGCAGAGACAGCAGTGCTGAGCATAACAGGAGGCTGGAGTTGGCCCTGCCCAGGCCACAAAAGACAGGGACCACCACTCAGCTATGTGTCCATGTGCCAAACCTCTGGGGGGCTTCCCAGTGGGGCAGTGAGCAGATGGACACATTCTGCAGTCCTGGAGCCAGCTGGGAAGCAGAGAGGTGCTTGGGTGCAAGGGACAAAGTGGAAAACTCCACATTGTTCACATTGGTCATCACCAGCTCCTTCCTGGTCAGAGGCTCCTGGTGCTGTGATGCTCTCCCCAGCAAGACAGCATAGAGCTTAGAGGGATATCAGAGCAACTCCTCACTATTGCAGAGCTCCTGAAACTCAGTCAGCAGCACCAGCCCTGACCTCCTGGGATGTTTATGACTGCATCTTCTTTTCCTGGGCTCCTAGATTAATTTCCCCTGTATGTTTTACCAACCCTAGGATTTCTAATTGCAAGCTTGGAATGTTTGCTGGGAATTAAAAGCCACGAGTCCAAATAAAAATGGAAAACCTCTGCAGATGAAATCCAAAATAAAAAAGGGATGCTATTTTCAGCAGACTCCTGACACGCACACGTGTGTGTGTGTGTGTGTGTGTGTGTGCTTGGCGAGGTTAACAGAGATTAATACACAGAGGCTGTTTTTGGTGTCAAATGGGAAATGCTGAGGCTGAAGCTACCAACCACTTCAGAAATAACATGTCTGCCTTGTATTTTAAGGCAGGAAGCAACGCCTCAGCTGAAATCACTTAAACAAAAAGATTGCAGTGAGGGGCATAATGCAAGAAAGTAATAAGGTTTAAAACAGGTCAGAGCCCTTTCCCTGCTCCACTGCTCCTGAGTGAGATGCATTATTTAATGGTCTTTGGTCACCGCTGATATACTGTTGATGAAATAGATGATTTTGTTCAAAAGAGCATTAGAGAAGAAATATACAATACTGCATTACATTCCGGCACAGTTCTCTCTCTGGTAAAAGCCGATAGATTGAAGGTTTTTCCTCTTGACAGGAAAGCAAAGCAGTTGAAATGAAAAGTCTTATGAAATGGCAAATACAAATGGCAATAATGCCACCATATTCAAAATTAAATTGTTGTAATTTTAGTTTCTGAGCATGGCAAAGCAATACAATATTCAGCGCAGGCTTGGGGAGCAGAACCCTTTGGCAATAATGCCACTGCCTCATGAGCTAACCAAACGATCTTTTATAAAAATGGGGAGTCTGATGGGTCTCTCCATCAACCATAAGATCTGGTGTGTTGTGGATACCCCAGACACGGAACGTATGGCCTGCAGTACAGCACTTAACCTAGAGATGTCTCTCCTAAAAGAAAAAAATACTTTTAACTGTCCAAATACGTTGAATTAGAGATCGGATCAATACCAGTCCACAGCCAAACCTCTGTGGTATCAAGACAGAATAGGTCTCTCTGCCTTTTTGCTTCACCTCTTTATTTCCAGGAATGGCTGCAACTCTGTAGTGTGGTGCTGGCTGCAAAGCCACATTGTGAGCACCTACTGCAGCTTTGCCCAGCACCCACTGTAGCTAACAGCATGGCTCTGCCCAGCACCCACTGTGGCTAACAGCATGGCTCTGCACAGCACCCACTGCAGCTAACAGCATGGCTCTGCACAGCACCCACTGCAGCTTTGCCCAGCACCCAATGTGGCTAACAGCATGGCTCTGCCCAGCACCCACTGTGGCTTACAGCATGGCTCTGCACAGCACCCACTGCAGCTTTGCCCAGCACTCACTGTGGCTAATATCATGGCTCTGCCCAGCACCCACTGTGGCTTACAGCATGGCTCTGCACAGCACCCACTGCAGCTCTGCCCAGCACCACTGTGGCTTACAACATGGCTCTGCACAGCACCCACTGCAGCTTTGCCCAGCACCCAATGTGGCTAACAGCATGGCTCTGCCCAGCACCCACTGTGGCTAACAGCATGGCTCTGCACAGCACCCACTGCAGCTCTGCCCAGCACCCACTGTGGCTAATAGCATGGTTCTGCACAGCACCCACTGCAGCTTTGCCCAGCACCCAATGTGGCTAACAGCATGGCTCTGCCCAGCACCCACTGTGGCTAACAGCATGGCTCTGCACAGCACCCACTTCAGCTCTGCCCAGCACTCACTGTGGCTAATAGCATGGTTCTGCACAGCACCCACTGCAGCTCTGCCCAGCACCCACTGTGGCTTACAGCATGGCTCTGCCCAGCACCCACTGTGGCTTACAGCATGGCTCTGCACAGCACCCACCACAGCTAACGATCACAAACATGCACCAAAGACTGTATCAGGACTCAGCCCACGCAGTCCTCTGCTCAGTAACTGCTACACAAGGAAGCCTCCCAGTCCCTGTAGCAAAGGGGCATGTGTCTGCCTTTGCCACTCTTCTTGCCTCTCCAAGCCACTGCAAATAGCTCTGGGTATTGAATCTTTGTATTGCATCTGCACCATGTTTGAATAGCCTGCTGACCTTTCCAAGTAATGCCTCTTTTATAACCTTCATCTTCTGCTGGGGTTAACGCCATCTCTGTACTCACAGACCAGGAATTCAATGTGTGATGATAACATGGAGCTCAGCTTTCCAGCCATGCAATTATTCTCTCTGTGTCCCCTGTTTACGCTGTGACTTTCATCGCCGTTAAATGCTGCTATTTTCTTTTGCCAGGCCCTGGGAGAGACTTGAGTTTGCCCTCGACAGGTTCAAGTCTCTTCTGCCAACAGAAAGATATTACAATGCATATAAATAATGTGTCTGTCTCAACGCAGGCTTTTAGCTGGAGTGGCCCTGGACCCTTGGTTGAAGCCGTGCAAGCAGAGGGGTGCTGCAGGGGTGAGCCTGGCCCAGAGCAGGGGTGTGCAGAGCACATCAGCCCCTCCTCTGGCATGGGGCAGTTTTGGGGCCTCACTGAACCCACCAGCAGACCAAGCCTAGGTCTGCAGGCTGCATGGTTCCAGCTCCTGGGGAGGGCAGCAGCAAGTGCTGCAGTGCAGTGTATGGATACTCACCAGAAGCCACCACCTGTCTGACTGGCCAGACTCTTTTTTGTGATGCCCAGTGACAGGACAAAGGGCAACGAGCACAAACTGGAACACAGGAGGTTCCATCTGGACAGGAGACAACAATTCTTTGCTATGAGGGTGCTGGAGCCCTGGAGCAGGCTGCCCAGAGAGGTTATGGAGCCCTACTTCTCTGGAGACGCCTACAATTCTGTGATTCTGTCTGTTTTTGTCCACAGGGTAAGGTCCTGCACCTGGGTCAGCACAATCCCAAGCACAAATACAGGCTGGGTGGCGAATGGCTGGAGAGCAGCCCTGAGGAAAAGGACCTGGGGGTCTGGGTGGATGAGAAGCTCAACATGAGCCTGCTGTGTGCACACACAGCCCAGACAGCAACTGTGTGCTGGGCTGCATTAAGAGAAGCGTTGCCAGCAGGGCAAGGGAGAGGATTCTGCCCCTTTACTCCGCTCTTGTCAGACCCCACCTGGAGTACTGTGTGCAGTTCTGGAGCCCCCAGCACAGGAAGGACATGGAACTGCTGGAGAGAGTCCAGAGGAGGGCCACAAAGATGCTCAGAGGGCTGCAGCAGCTCTGCTATGAGGACAGGCTGAGAGAGTTGGGGCTTTTCAGCCTGGAGAAGAGAAGGCTTCGAAGGGGCCTACAGGAGGGCTGGGGAGGGACTATTCACAAGGTCTTGTAATGACAGGATGAGGGGGAATGGGTGTAAACTGGCAGAGGGGAGATTTAAACTGGATGTTAGGAGGAAGTTCTTCACAGGGAGGGTGGTGAGACACTGGCACAGGTTGCCTGGGGAGGTTGTGGCTGCTGTCTCCCTGGAGGTATTCAAGGCCAGGCTGGATGAGTTCTTGAGCGACCTGATCTAGTGGGAGGTGTCCCTGCCTATGGCACAGGGGATTGGAACTGGATGATCTTTGAGGTCTCTTCCAACCTAAACCATTCTATGATTCTATGATTCTAGGGAAATACTGGAATGACCCTAAAGGAGAAGAAATCCCAAAACAGGACTAACCCCAGCTCGTGCTGTCTATTACTGTGTCCCCAGTAAAATCAGCAGCAACACGACCAGCGGATGTGACTTCAGGCTCAGCCCTCCATGCCAGCAGAGGCTGAGGTCTAATGCTGGAACCACCCTTGGGCAGGTGCCCCCCTGTGCCAAGGCATCCTGGCTCCACCGCCGGCACAGAGGCCATCCATTACACAGTAATGGGGGGGAATGCAGCAAAAATGGCAGCGAGGGAAAGGAATACATCACTGGTAATTATCTCTAACCAGAAATCTCCTCCACTGCTCCAAGCCCCATCATTCCAGCCCTATTCTAATAAAGTGACACCTTTTTAATTATGGTAAGGACAAATCTGAAATTCCGGTAAGTAATTAGCATACATAATTTGCCATCTCTGACACAATGTGACTTTATCACAGCCTACCTCGGCGCAAGGAAGGAGCGCAAGGCTGCCGTATATCCTGTTTTAATTTTAGAGAAACCCAAACTGTCCATTTATTTTTTTATTACAATGTATTTCTCAAGCAGTCGAGTGGACAGCGACCGAGAGTGCTCCAAGAGCGCAAATAAACAGCAGCAGCCTTGGAATGTTAAATTTAAGGGTTGTTTTCAAGAACAGGACACTTAATTCAACAATAAACTATGGTTTTTATGTACCTCCATGATGCCCACTGCTGCCGAGAGCACAGGCGAGCTGGGCCCATTTTGAGGTGCACAGGACCCACCGAGCCATTTAGCCTGCTTTATTTTCAGCGCAAAGGAGGTGCCCATCAAACTGGAAAGCACTTCCACATCGCAATCAAATTATTTATTTGCCCTTCCACAGGCTGCTCCCAGTGTTTATTGTCTCTCTCAGTTCTCCCCTGCTATTTGCATGTGTGCTCCGAGGGTGGTGCTCGGTTCTGGTAATGGGCAGAATATTAAAACCTCTAAACCGTGGCTATGAGAGATTTCTCTTAAAGAACAGTAATCTTTTTTGCAGCAGTCGACACACGATGTGGTAAGGTTCCTGGTTTCCCTGTGACTCCCAGGGCTAATATTCCTGCAGCTAATATATTTTTGAGAAATGTTTACTCTGGGCTGAATCATGAATATTTTAAATTTGAGCCCCGCTGTCCGGTTGCGGTTAAGTCAGATAAGCTGCATGGGTTTGTTTCTCCTTGACGAGTGGGCAAGTGCTCTAAACCTAAGTGCTTGTTTGTGAACATCAGCAGTTGATGTCTGATGCACTACAGCGTGCAAAATAAACTCTGTTATTCAGGCATACTTCTGCAGGTGTTTGTGCCTGGTCCAGCACAAACACACCTCCTTCGGAAGCTGCGGCGACCAAAAGAGCAACAACTGTTCAGGAGGAGCCCCTGTTACAAGAGGGATGTGGACATGCTGGAGCGTGTCCAGAGAAGGGCCACAAGGAGGATCAGAGGGCTGCAGCACCTCTCCTATGAGGATAGACTGGAAGAGTTGGGGCTGTGCAGTTTGGAGAAGAGGAGGCTCCCAGGTGACCTTCGTGTGGCCTTCCAGGATCTGAAGGGCGCTACAAAAAAGCTGGGGAGGGACTTTTGAGGCTATCAGGCAGTGACAGGACTAGGGGGAATGGAGCAAAGCTGGAGCTGGGGAAATTCAGATTGGATGTGAGGAGGAAGTTCTTTACCATGAGAGTGGTGAGGCCCTGCAACGGGTTGCCCTGGGGGGGCGATTGGGGCCACTTCCCTGAAGGTGTTTAAGGCCAGGATGGATGAGGCTCTCTCCAGCCTAATTTAGGGTAGGGTGTCCCTGCCCATGGCAGGGGGCTTGGAACTGGATTATCCTTGTGGTCCCTTCCAACCCTGACTGATTCTATGATTCTACAATTCTATGAAATAAAACCTCTCTGAAGGACTAAAAGCATGAACAGAGCCAAGCTGCTTCAGAGTCTGAAGCATCATCTGGCTGGTGCTGTTATCACAGACCAATGTCTTTATTCTGAAATGGAAAGAGGAGATCAGCATTACTGGGGAGCAGTGGATGCACCAGTACCAGCCCAGCACTGTTGAGTGTGGTTGCTGGGAGGTGCTGGGCAGGAGCTGCTGGGCATTGATGCTGACACGAGGTGTTCAGACCTGGATAGGCTTCATATGGAGCCAAGCACTGGTCATTGCTGCCTTCAAGCATGTCACACAGTCACAAACAAATAAATATGAGACCTGTGCTGTGTATCAGGTAGGAAAGGATCTCTGCAAATAAGATAATGGCAAGCAGAAAGGGCTCTGTGTTCCACGGGGACATATGCCCTGCAGTCCACCAACACACAGGCGTGACTGCTGCCAATTGTGCTGTGCTCCTCCACAACTGTGACTATCCATCAGGATCTAGCAAAAAGAGCCATTTTGCTCTGGCAACATCTATTTGTGTTAGTTTGAAAGCCAGGGTAAAACATTCCTCATAAATAATTAAGTCATCAGGGCACGCTCACAGAGTGAATTGTCCTGGAGAATGGGCTGCTCTGAGGGTGGGGGGGGTTGGCTAGGGAGAGGATCACACTGGGAGGCACTGGTACTGGGAAGGTCATGGTGGGTCCCAGCAAAGCAGCTCTCAGCTCCATCCTGGGACTGGCCAAGGGCCGTGCTCACACTGGGCTCTGCCTTGTTATTGCAAGATCTTTGAGGACTTAAACTACCCTTTAGGACTGGTTGGATATTTCTCATGAGCAGCTCTTCATTCAGGTAATGAGTACATGGGAGGTACACCAGATAAATAAACCCCCAGGCTGGTAACCTGTTGGGTGGTGGATGTGTCACAAGCCTCTGCAGAGCAGAGGAACCCGACCTAGTCCTGATCATGATGGAAATTTCACCTGTACTTTGCATGGTCTAGGCTTGGTTAAACCACCACACTGTAGGCATCTGTTGGGTTCCTGGCAACCTGGTGCAAGTGAAAAAGCAAAATTTCATTTCGGTCACTGCCTTGGCCAGCATTGATTAATTAATCGGTTCAATGTGATGTTGTCACCTCAGGTGACATAGTTGTGGCAGTCCTCTGTGATCACACAGTCATTGAAACTCTCCAAGGAGTTTATGGTCCTGGAGGGGCCAAAGACCTGTTTAACAATTCCCTACCAGTTGGGAAAAGGGCAGGATGCTTCCCTTGCTGAAGTTCTGAAATAGGTTTTGGAGGAAATGATCAGAACTAAGCTGTCACCTATTTCAGACTCTAAATGACATCCAAAGGCAAAGGTTTTCAGAATTTTCTTTGCATCAGCAGCATAAAGACAGACCCTTGCCCCAAGAGGGAACACAGGTTCCATGATGGGGTTATCTGTCCTACTGACAGTGTTGGTAAACGTTCAGGATGGTGATACCTGAACAAGCACCACCCTCAGTCTTCCTGGCCGATCTCGAGTATCCCTTTCCCCTGCCCTCACCTTGCCTAAATGCTCTACCACAGCACCCCGGGGAGATGCCACACTGATTTCTTGCCGTGAGACCTCCAGAACCCACCACAGCCCTGCCATGTGGCACAAGGCTCCATATTTGTCTTTTCTTGTCTGCATCAGTGAAGGGAGATGCATTAACAAGGCGGGAGAAGCAGGTTCAGTGGCAGCCCCCTCTCTGCTTGAGGAGGAGTGATTGCTGCGCGCATCGCCGGCAGGCAGGAGGATATAACCCTAATGTCTGCACCTCAGGACACGCCATTAAAAAGGCATCTGCGCTGACACAGATCTGTTGTTTATCAATAACCTGACAAGCATTTCCCCTGCAGCGTGGAAACACCTACACGATACAGTGAGTAACGGATGGGAGAGGTCCTTGCTGCATGCCAGTGGTGCCTGGCCCTTGCTGAGACCTGCCAGGAGAGCCACGGGCAGCACAGGCAGAGCTCTGCCTCTGAACTCCTGGGAGCCGCTGAAATGGCAGCAGATGAGCACAGCTGGAAAGTGAACGGGGTGGGAGGGATGGAAAACATGCCACTCTTTGATCTTGACTATTTGTGGTTCAATGCTTCTTTTTTTTTTTTTTTTTTTTTAGGGAATTTTCTGACATCTGATGTCAAAGAGAACTTTTCTGTATGGAAACTGACCTGAACCAAAAGCAAAAGGTGGTGAACTTACCAAATGCAAACACCTTCAGACTGACAAAAGCATGATTCTTCTTCTTTGTCCATCCCCCAAAACGAGTTTTGATTGGACCTGAATTGTTTTTTTTTCTCAACTTTCCTTCTTTTCCCCAACTGGAATAGCTGTGTGCTCCTAGATGGGCAGTGTGGGAAGAGAGCTCACCTGGAGCAGAACACTGCACCAGCATCCCTCTGTACTTTCCATGGGGACACAGTCATGGCAGACCACACTCACATCCCTCCTCTTCCAGCCCTTGCTTCATAATTTCTGTGGTGCAAAAAGCTCTCAGAGAACAAGCAGCAGCCACTGAAACCATCTCTGCATTGCCTTCCAGTTCAGCACCAACCTTTACAACACAGAAATGTATAAAACCACTCAGACCCACTTTATGAGAGTAGTTCCATACCCTCATTCCTCTTGCCAGAGCCTCCTCTGTTTTATCATAGAGTAGAATCATAGAATCAGTCAGGGTTAGAAGGGACCACAAGGATCATCCAGTTCCAACCCCCCTACCATGGGCAGGAACATGCTACCCTAGATCAGGCTGGCCAAAGCCTCATCCAGCCTGGCCTTAATCACCTCCTTGGGCAACCCATTCCAGGCTCTCACCACTCTCATGGTGAAGAACTTCCTCCTCACATCCAGTCTGAATCTCCCCACCTCCACCTTTGCTCCATTCCCCCTAGTCCTGTCACTACCTGATAGCCTCAAAAGTCCCTCCCCAGCTTTCTTGTGTCCCACTGAGCTGGGAGCTCACAGGGGCACTGCCATCAGCCCGATACACACACATGAATCAGCGCTGCCCTAGAACTTCAGATTGCGTGTAGCTTTAGTTAATTAAATGTAAAATCATTGGAATAAAATTATCCTTTCATTAGAAATTAACTCACTGCTTAAGACTTCAATAATTACTTTTTTTTCTTCCCCAAACCACACACAAAATGGTCAGTTAAACAGCACGTTAAAAAAAAAAAAAATAGTTTAATGGCTGCATAGCAATCAAGATTACTATTATTTAAGCACAAGCTATTAACATGTGCAATGAGGTATTAGCTAATAAATTATCTTTATAAAATTAAAATGTAATTTTATCACAAATTTTACAGAGGTTATGGTTTTTAATGGCTGTATTTAGTTGTGGCACTGAGCATGCTGGTTTCCTTCATTACTTCATTAGCGCTTTGCATTTATACTCTTTCTTATTATTATTTTAATTTAGGAACTGTCTTAATTGATTTATTTCTTGGCTCTGCGGGGAGCCACTTGGTCTCTGCCATCGCCCAAGGGTCAGGGGTCTGCCGTGGCCCTGAGCCTGGGGACAGCTCATGCCCTCGCTTCACTTTCAGACAGAGAGGTGGCAGATGCCCCATTCCTGGAGTCACTCCAGGTCAGATTGTTTGGGGCTCTGAGCAACCTGTTGTAGGTGAATTTGTCCCTGCTGACTGCAAGGCAGGTGGATCCATGACACTGAGAGGTCCCTTCCAACCCAAGCCAGTCTGCGATCCTGCCTGCGTTTGAAAGCTGAACTGCACTCCGCAGCGCTCCGCTGAGTGCTGGTGCCTTGGCTTGTCCTCCACCCCACGGCAGATGTGGTTCTGCTGATGTCAGGATGGAGAACCTGGCAGTGCAGGGTCGTGTGTCCCCCCCCCCTCCCCATCATCCCAGGCTCCCCATCTCTGCTTCACAGCCAGAGCCATCCCTCTGCTTTGGCACGCCAGGGCTGGGAGCGACGGCAGATGTGGCACCCGCCGGTTATAAACTTCCTCGGCGAGTTCCCCGGCAGACAGATATCCTTGAGACTCACCTCCATCTCCTCCTCAGGTCACAGGGAGATTTAGAGATGAGGAGCTGTAGTTAAGGTCCAGATCTGCTATCTGAACTTGAGTGATGGAGGACACATTCCCGGGACATGTTTATTGTCACCTGGTGGCCCGCAATCCCGCTCTCCCGGAGCCACCTCCATTCCCCGTATAATTCATGGGCTGACTCGGTGGTGGAGTGACTGATAAGGCCTTCACGCCGGGCTTGCCGGCCACATGTCTCAAGGAGACTCCAGAGGAGCTTCGGCACAATATAAATGTGGCTCCGTGTCAGCCTCAAACCCCCTGGAAAATTCCCCGTCTCGAGAGTGCAGCATTTTAAGTAATAAAACCATAGAGAGATTACAACAAAATGTGACAGGAATTTATAGCCCTCCGCATGAACCTTTTACCTTAAGATAGAACAAAGTTGAGGGGGAAAAAAAATTGCGTGGCTCACTTAGGTAACCTTTCCAACAAGCTCTCCTCAGCTCCTGGCCCCGCATTCCTCTTTGCTGATTTAATAGCAGGAAAAAAACAGCCCTCTGAAAGCAGGGAGCTGGGGAAGCAGGCAGCGCTCCGCGCTTTTGTTGCTTTAACCCTCGCTGCTTTCTCCCTGCCTGATGCATGATGATTTGGGAGCAAAAGGGCAACACTGACAGGCTGCTGCCGGACCCTGGAGTTGTACCAAGGGCTGGTTTTAACCCCCGGGTCCACACAGAGGCAGGAAGCAGCCAACAGCTGCGAAAGCAGCCCACAGGCAGGGCAGGCTGGCTCACGGGGAGAGGGCAGGAGGGATTTCTTTTCCCTTTTTGCTTTTTTTTCCCTTGAGAGACACCAAAAAATCCTGTAGCACCTATAATTCTAATGGAAATAAGGTCTAAGCAAGGTCTCCTGTGCATACCCACACCCTAATGACACGGGCTATGCCTCTAAGTGCCATGTCCCTCCGTACTGGGAGGTGTGTATTTTTATTGCCCGTGAAAGGGTCATGTAGCATAGCTAAGCAGATTCCTGGCTCTCCCTGATACTGGATTTACTGCCACTTTCAGCAATAAAGAGTGGAATTAATCCTGAGTTTACTAATCCAAAGAGTAAACAATATCCAGTGGAGACACTCAGGCAAGATAAATGCAAGGGAGTTAAAAGCAGCCAGAGTGAAATCGTTCTGCTCCAAGCTAAGGAGGCATTTGAGGAGCATGAAGCCTCCGCACACTGTATTATCAAATTGTTAATAAACATTTCCAAAGTCTGTAACACTGGGAAGCTTTTCTTTCCAGTTCATCACAACAGGGGATTTTATATCGGAAGCATGCTCAGTGCTGGGCAGTAATTTCATACCATCCATTCTGCCAGTTAAGGTCGTGTTAGTCAGAAGCTGCTGGTACCAAGTTTAAGACTTAGGAGACTAATCTGCTGTTTATCTAAAGCATTTAACTTTTTAAAATTCCCTGATGGAGCACTGCTCTATTCGAAATAAATAGACTCTAAGATAGTTTCTTCTCATATGTTCCAATGCTTTACAAATTATTTACCCTGTATTTGCAAAACCCAGGAGCTGTCACAGTGACTCTGTGCTTGGCTGGACCACCCCATCAGAAACAGCTCATGGATGGTCCCGTAGCATACGGGCTGCACGTACTGTGTCATCACTGGCTTATTAAGCAATTTCAACTATTCAATCCCCACAAGGATCTCAATTACTTTGAATTCACAGTTGTCCATTACAGAATTTTGTTACCTAGGCTCCTGGGGCGTGCTGAGGCTGCACACTCTGCCAGCAGCAAAGCCCTGTATAGGTGCCCACCGCCACTGCACTCCATCCATCTGCTGCTCCCTCCACAACCCCTCCTATAACTTCATGTCCTGTAGCCATTCTGCCAGAGCCAAACATCCTGCTCTGCCCAAAGGTGGTGCCTAGGCACCAGATATTAGCCTTTGGACCTCAGTCTGGACAGGGCAGGGAGTTGGAGGGGCAGCCTGAACAGAGCAGAAACCTGGTGCCCTGGAAACAACAGGCATGGTCAGCTCCAGCCTGAGCACATGGGCAGGGAGCACTGCTCCGTTCGAGGGCTTCAAGGTGCCATGAGAGTACACAGCTGTTCCCCAGAAAAGTCCTGTCTGTGCTGAAAAAAGCAGCAGCAAGAGCTATTGCACACTCCTGCCTGTCATCCTGTAAAGCTCAGGGCCAAATCTCAGAGGACCTGTTAAAGTTAACTATGCCAATGGGTGCATTTCTCTCTTGCTTATTAAACACTGAACGCCAGAGCTGTGCGTGGCATGAGACAGAACTTAAAGCACAACAAAAGGGCAAAGCCCCACAGGCACAGAGGGCAAAGGGGCACTCAGTCCTGCAAGGAACATGTCCCAAATGTAATAAGGTAAAATAATCAGTCCTGCTAGTTCTGCAGAGAGAGAGAGAGAGGCAGAGCACACACCGAGTGTGGGAGTGAAACCATGTCTCAGCCCTAGGAGGGCACAGCGTGGCACAGTACAAACTTGCATCACTGTTTATTTGTGAGCCAGAAATGTTCATTTTGATGGTTAATGCATTTTAAAAATATTCATTTCTATGTTCACAGAGAGTGTTTCATGCCTACCAGATATGGTGAAGTCCAGCCAGGTTCAGGGATCATTTTAATACCAGCTCCTATGTTTTCCCTGTAAAAATCAGACTGGAGTAACACAAGAACTCACCAAAGAAGATTGGGGAACACAGCAGAGGGCAGCAGTCAGGGTGGGCACACAGTGGCCACTCTCATCTGTGATCTGAGGTTTGCTGTGCCAATGGCTCACAGGATCCTGCGCTTGGCCACCAGAGGCTTCAGATCTTCAAACTGCTGTTTTCTTTCTTGCCTTACCTACATAGAATCATGAAACCACAGAATTTTAATGTTGGGAAAGACCTTTAAGATCATCAAGTTCAACTGTCCAACCAATACCACCTTGTCCTGAAGTGCCATGTCTAAAGGTTTTTTGAACACCTTCAGGGATGGTGACTCCACCACCTCCCTGGGCAGCCTGATCCAGTGCCTGACCAATCTTTCAGTATAGAACTTTTTCCTAATAGCTCATCTAAATCTCTCCTGGTGCAACTTGAGGCCATTTACTCTTGTCCTATCCCTAGTTACTTGAGAGACCAACATCCACCTCATTACAACCTCCTTCCAGGTAGCTATAGAGAGCAATGAGGTCTCCCTTCAGCCTTCTCTCCTCCACACTAAACAATCCCAGGTTCCTCAGCCGCTCCTGCTAAAACCTGTTCTCCAAACCCCACTCTCTAGCTTCATCGCTCTTCTCTGGACATGCTCAAGCACCTCAATGTCTGCCTTGTAGTCAAGTGCCCAAAACTGAACACAGTACTCAAGCTGCAGCCTTGCCAGTGCCAAGGGGCAATTTACAGCTACAGTACAGGGGCAATCTACAGCTACAGTACAGGGTCGATCTACAGCTACAACCCTATTTTCATAATCAGGATTGCAACCAACTTCTTTTTGGATGTGCAATGTGGCAGACAACGTAAGGAGTCGGTGGGGGTAGAGGGGGAAATCCTGATGAATGAAAACTTCTTCCCATAGAAGAATGTTTTAATTCGTCATACTGGTGCAAGAATAAGTCGCTTCGGTAAAGAAAACAGTACAAATTATCAGCCCTTCAAAGCTTTCCCATTTAACCACTTTATTGCAATACAACTGCCCATAACATTTGCTTTTAAAGCCCATGATGCTGAGTGTAGTTATTACATTGCATACATAAAAGATGTTTACAATTTTTTATATATATGTAAAATGTTGATCCCCTGGGCCACATTGATTTGTGCTGGCTTCACGGCTGGGTTGGTGCGGGAATTTCCCAAAGAGATGTGATTAGGCTGCAGGGAACTTTCATTCCTTTTTTTTTTTTTTCCCCCCCTTGTTTTAATCTCCTGCTTACCAATTTAAAGGGCCTATCTTGTATTCCATTTACGTCAACATTTCCAGGGGTATCAGGGTTTTCGGAGCTTGGGAGCGCACAGCACATGCAGGCTCACACGCTCCATTTTCAAAACACATTCTGGCTGTAGATGAAGTTGAGGTGATTTATTAGATCTTGGGTCTTTCTCCAGTTGAAAACGGAACTGGGACAAATACATTAATTAATGTCCTGCCTGCAGCAGTGGTGGGACAGGCAGGGTAGGGACCAGGACTCTGCTGAGCAGGGTGCCACAGCTTTGTTGCCTGTTAGCAACAATCTCTCTTCACTGCTCATTGAGATTAGCTTTCATCTCATACCCACAAAAGTTGCTCTGGGAATTGCCAAAACTTATTCCTTTTCCCTTGATCATGGACACAAGCAATGTCTCCAGCTGATATCCATGACCAGTCACTGGCACTGTAGTGACTGGTAAAGATATTCCACCACAATCACCCCAGAGTCACTGACTACTCATCCTCTGTGCCATGAGGGACCTGCAAGCACAGTGCTGGAAAGGGCTGAATCTGAAGAGGATTTACTAAGAATTTTCCATTTTTGTAAAGCAGGGATACAACCAAATGAAAGGACAAATAATTTCCCAGTAATCTGTTTTATAATGAGCAGTGGGTTGTAATTAAGATGGTATTCATTCTGAAGAAATTAACTGTTCTCCAACAGAGAAGGGGGGGAAAAAAAGTGGTTTATGGGTTCAATCTCCCAACTTTGACAAGCTAATCTGTAGAGTTAAATAATTAGGGGGGTGGGGGATGTTACAGGGTTCTCATGAATGCTCACCAAAAAAAAAAAAAAAAGAACAAACTCCAGGAAAGTGGAAGGCATTCAAAGTTTAAACAGTGGGTCTGTAAGTGGGGACTGAAAGGGAAGGTATCCTGGGGTATGGCCACTGCTCCATCCCTTCTAGGGAGTGTGCCTGCACTCAGCTCATCCTGAGGATGCAGGCTCCATAAGCAGTGATGTCCACCACCTGGACTGGACCTTATGTGTAGAGATACTAAGTTTATTTACATGTTCACTGTGCCTCAGCCTAGAGCTGACATGAGAGAAAAGAAAGAAAACCAAAGACCACGTATAGAGATATTCTCTGCGTTTAAGGGAAAAAAAAAAAATCTCTGTACTGTTTTCCCTTTCTGGAAGAAGAGTAGAGGGGGTGTAGCTGTATTTATACATTTTTAAAAGTCTCTAAGTGTAATCCAGGATATTAGACACTACTCAGCTTTGCACAGGTACCTGGCAAAATGGTTTAAACATTTATTAAATATAGAATGATAAAATACCTCGAAGATCACATCCAATCAACACAGTTTCTGCTGTGGAAGATCATGTCTCATTAATCTGTTAGAATACTTTGAACCTACCAATATATAAATGGATAAAAGAGAATATCTTGACATATTTTTAGACTTTCAAAAGGCTTTTAATGAGGTCTTCCCACAGGATTTCTTAGGAAACAAGATAAAAATGGGGGGGGGGGG
>VWZI01015448.1:232458-250497 GCA_013396835.1 Psilopogon haemacephalus
AGCATTATGAATCAATAAGATGGACGAAGAGGAAGGAAACAAAAGTGGTAGGCAGTCTTTTATTAATCAATGTAAAGGGTCACTAGCAGTGTGCTACATGGCTACACACTCAGTCTGATGGCATTCATATATTAATTACTGACCTGGAAAAGGAAACAGTTGCATGGATTAGTTCAATTCAGAAAAGATGAAAGAAATTCAGAGAAATTTAGGCGAGGCAGAAGAATGATGTGACAGCTAGTGAAGGCTGATGTTGATAAATATGAACACCGTAAAAACCAGAACTTCCCCAGCATATTACTGGTTGATTTGGGAAGCTGGTCATTGCTGAGCCCTTGAACAATGTGCCCTCAGAGCCAAATGGCAAGCAAGGTGTCACAGGCTGGGAGGAATGGGAATGAGGAGAGAGTAGAAAATACTGAAATAGCTCTCTCTGAACATCCGATCCCACTCCGCTCTGGGTGTGGTGTGCAGTGCGCATCTCAGAATGGTACCAGAGAATCAGACCGAGTGAAGAGGGGGTCTTGGGAACTCAGTCTGAAGGGCATGAAACTGTTTCAGCTGTTAAAAGGATAGGCTGAACCAGGAGCTGCTCTTGGTCCCCTCCCTAGTCAGGAACAAGAGGTCATTAATGGGAGTTCAGCGATGGAAAGTTCATGGATGGGAATTCAGTTGACGTGGTGCTTCTTGCAGATGAGACCACAAGAGATCTAAGACAAGTATTAGTGGCCAAGGGAAAGCTGTGGTGAGGGGAATCCCTCTATATCTGACAGTCAAATATCAATTCTATGTTATCTGAGAAGGGATTGCTCCGGGTGAGGGGAGGCTGTTGCAGTGATGCTTGAACACTCCATCTCCAAGCATACAAACCCATACACTGACAGTGCAAGCAGCAGCACAGGCAGAGTATCCACACGTTTTAGTATTTATAAAGCTTAGTGCTGAATGTTCAGTTTTCTAGATAGTTTCTCTTACTGCTGTTCTGGAAATCCATTCCAATTAGACACCAATATTTAGGCTTCCAATCCCAGCAGCAGGATGCGCTGTGGAGAGGTGACACTGAGTGGTCCCTGCAGGTGCAGTCTGAGAAGCACATCTCACCTCCACAGGCATCTTCTAGTAATCATTCTGCTCATGAAGCTCTGGTTTCAGTGTCTTCAAATTAGATTTCAGCACTTCAAAGGAAAAAGGTAAAAGGAGGAAAATCAATGGGCTCTCAGTGCAAACCCAGGTCCACTTTGCTTGTGCAGATGCCTGCACTGCTCTTTCCTCATGTCGGGTTCTGGCTGCCCTCACCTGCGATGCCCAGGCAGACTCCAGTCCCCTGGGGCTAGTTCTGATCGGGCACCAGCTCCCACTGCAGCATAGGGGTGGAGAACGTGGGATGCAGACAGGGGCTCAAGACAGCAGCCTTTTGGAGGCACCTATTGGAAAAAAAAGCTGCAACAAGGGGCTGGCCACATGCCTGGGCTTCCCTCCACTCTTCTAAACCACCCTGCCTACAGAGGGGGCAGCAGCTCTGCTATCCGCTACCAATCCCAAGCAATGGCCATAGGTTGCATGGCCAGACCAAACGTGTCGCGGGGGCGGCAGCTTTTTGCCCTTTTGCCATTTGCAGAGCACACGAGAGCATCACCCACAGCGCACGGGAACCAAAGCCAGCATCCTAGAGGAGCCGCGCTGCAAAACCACTGCTGCGCTCAGAGAGCTCGGCAGCTTAATTGTCTTGTTAAATATAAATGGGCTGGTGATTTCTTAAAACTGGGAGAGTGTGGAAAGCCATCGTGAGGAGGATAATACCAGTGGTATTTAAAAATTAAAATCCGCTGCAGCCAATCATGTGACAGGAGCAGCATTTGTCCTTTGCAGTTTGACTTTGATAGTCACTCATGGATGCCATAAACACAGAGGCTACGCTCGCAGCTAAGCAATAAAGTGACTGGTGCATTTCTTTTTTTTTTGTTTTGTTTTACTTTATACACCACTGTATTGATTTTGTAGTTTGTTTGTTTGTTTTTTTTCTTGGAGGAGAAGCTAAGGTATTGCGATTTCATTTAGGTACTGCATTATAATTTCCCCCATGATTTTGTCAAATGTTCCTGAAGGAGAACCACCTTCTCGCAGTGAGCAGGATTCAAAGACACAGAGCCGACTAATCCATACCTAATTGGATGAAATCGTTATGCACTCTCCCTCCTTTTGGAGGTTTTTTTCAGAGTTCCTGGTTCCTTAGGGATCCTAAAAGCCACTGAAGAGGTTATTATAGTATGTCCTCGGGGATGTTTAATACCCTAGCCCTGTTCAGACATGCAAATAATCTAATTCAAAAGCTTCCTAATTAGCAAGCCAGCTACAGTTCTGGATAAGGGAAGGGGGGGGTGGAGAGAGAGAGAGAGATCTAAAAGGACTGTGCTTTTTCCTTTTATAGGCTGCTATTGTGCAAAAGGCAGCATAATGGATAAAAAGTAATTGTTCTGATTTTAATTGCAATCCACTATTTATAGTTTTGTTCTGTCATCTGAATAATGAGGGGGGTTTTGTTCACACAGCTTGCACTAAACACGCTGCAACTTAGTTTACACAGAAAGCAAGCATGCGCTGGCGTTTCCTCCTGGAACCACAATTCTGCAGAGCAGAGATGGTCCGAGGAAAAGATGTTAAGCTCGTTAATGAATTAGCCATTTAATTAACATAATTAGAGATAATTATTTTCTTTTAATCTATTGCCAATTGTAGGACAATTAAACTAAACAATGGTGAAGCAGATCACAGAGGGTCTTGTGCAGTCCTGGCGAAGCTCTCATCCTAAAAATAAAAAGTTTTGAATTATTGGGGATGTTCAGGTTGGTGGATGCACAGGCAGGCAGACTCCCAGCTCACCTCCACAGTCCTGGTGCAGAGACAGCACAGCCTGTGATCCTCACCTGGGGATGAGATCCCTGATCCCTATCTGGGGCTTCTGCTCCCAGGATGGGGGTCAGTAGGATGGTTCCTGCTGGGTGCACATCTTCCATAAGGTGTGTCCAGGATGGTGCTGCACTGAATTGTGCTGCGAGATCTAGACAAAGATTCAATTCATCAAGACTTCGTCTCTCAGTCAGTGTAAAAGCACACAGGTACCTGTATTCTTTATGAATTAAATGCAGGGGAAACCAAATACAAGGCTGATGCCAAGCCTGTGTTAGTGTGGACCAGAAATGTCCTCAGTGCAGAAGCAACACAAAAGTTGCAAGACTCTGGGCTGGCAGCTCATGGGCGGCTGCAGCTCTGCCCTGGGAGGGTCCATCCTGCACAGTGTGGGAGCAGCACACCTGATCCATGCACCCCAGGCTGCTGCTGCCCTAACTGCAGCCACTAGCAGCAGGAGCAGGAGAGACTTTGGGTGCAAGGAGACCGTGCTGAGCCTGTCACAAGGGGAGAGGCTGGCTCTGGGTTTACACTGCCCAAGGCCACCCCTGGGCACCTGAGCTGGTGCCCAGAACCCCAGGCAGTTTGGGCCCTTTTGCACACTAGGAGATGTCTGGAGCAAGGCCAGTGAAAGCCTTGCCTAATTCCTTCTGCCAAACTGAAATATTTACCGTGGGTGCAACAAAGTATTTCCTTGGTGTTTGGGTTTTTTTCTCCTACCAGAAACAAAATAAAACAAAACAAATAAGACTACTCCCTGGCTCCCCCTCTCCTCCTCCCGAAGAGTAATGACCAAATATTTACAGATCTTTTAAGTGGACTGCATTAGGCAACTTAGATGTAGGTCTAACTACAAGATCTCTCTATTAGGTGTCTGACCTTCAGTAGCTCCCACTTTCCTCTATTGCTTTCTCAGGAGCATTCTAAGTGACCCTCCTGCCCCTCACCCCCTGCCCTACAAAATAAAAGTTTTATAAAACCCTTCTAAAGCCTGAAAATACTCCTCAGCCTGATAAACCAGAAGTGCCAAGGCTTTCTAAAGCATTTGTCTCAGTCTTGTAGCTTGTGTGTGCAGTCAGAGAACTGCAAAGGACACTGTGTGCGGTGAAAAGGCTGCAGCAGGAGGAAGAAGCAGGGCAGGACTGACTGGCCTGACTCCAGCACCAAAAGGGAACTTCACCTGGCACCCACTGCTGAGTTTCATCCCATGTTTTGGTGCTGGATTCTGCCTCTCTGCTCTGCAGGACCAGTTCTGGCCTTTCTGCCCATCGCTTGCAAGAACCTTTGACCAAGGCTCCCAATTAGTGGTCCCTTCGGGGCTGACAGATACAGCACCTGCCTTTCCACCTTCCTCTCTGGCTCACAACACATGTACCCCACACTTCACCCATCTAGTGTAGGTGGTGCCATGAAGGGACAGTGACTCTTGGCCAAGTGCTGGGGTTTGCCAAGCCTGTCCCTCCAAGTGACGTGCACTCTGCTGCACATGGCACTGCTCCTCAGTTCATTATCCTATTAGATTCCCACACAACACCTGCTCAATTGGAGCCTCGTGTGCTAGCAATTAATATGTTATGCCCTGATTAATTAGCAGGGTTAATTATGATTGCTGTTGCTTAAACCTATGTAGAGAGAGATGGCATCATATTGCTGTGACTTGCAGCACTGAGGATGCACCCCTGGGAACCAGGAGCAGTGCTGTTAGCAGCAGGCCACCCCTGCGGGACAAGTGTGCTTGTTCCTGCGGCCCTGTTTGCTCCAATTAGCACTTCCTTATGGGGTGGCACCTCCCAGCCCCCGCTGGTGAAAATGATGCTGCAGGTGCTGAAGGAGCTGTGGCTTCCTGTGTATCTGCTCACTTTTTACATAGTGTAACTTTAACGTGGCTTATTTGCAAGGGTGCAGTCACCAAACAGCTACCAACCCCGACCTGGGCAGATGCTCTGGGCTTTCACAGTGCTCAAGAGTTTCTGGCCAGCTTTCACAGCCATGGGCACCAGTGCCCACCCCTGGGAGCCAAAGCCATGGGCGCCACTTCAGCTTGGGGTGGAGAAAGCCAGACAAGGTCACTGCAGCTGGGGCCACGTGGGGAGGAAATCCCCAGTTCCTCAGTCACAAAAGCTGAGTGAGAACAGCAGGGCAGGCTCAAACCCAGCACAGAGCTGAGCATCCCCAGTTTCCCGTTAAGCTTTTGATTTGTCTGTGTGTGAAATAGTGAGACTTGGGGCCTTTTTGGCAGTTGTGAGTGAGAGATGACCACCCTTCTCATTGACTTATCCTTTTGAAGCTATCATCACTCATTTCTCTTGGGAAGGGAATGTGAGGCACTGGTAAATAATATAGGGTTGTGTATTTCTTTATCTCCCATAGTGTGTTGTCTCCTACATGCTGTTCTGTTCTAACAACATCCATCAAGACAAATGCATACCTGAGAACAGCCTCCCTCAAACCTCAGAAATCTCTTTCTGAGGTCACAAACTATACAGAGAAGACAAAGAAGAAACAAGAAGGAAATTGCACAAACAATTAAACATTTTTTTTTCCCCCCCGGAGACATAGAGGATTCCCCTTGTCTGCACAAGCCAAGCACCAAAATAAGAATGCCACATCTCAAACACCAGGCAATCTATTATTCTCAGAGCAGTAACATGATACATTATCAGCCACCTTATCCTAGCAAAATGTATCATTACCTGCACTTTCTGCACTTTCCAGATCAATCCACTTTAAAAATGTAGTAATATAGAAGGGTATTAGGTACTAGAAAACTCATTATGAAAATGGCGCACTCAAATTCTTTAAAGGTGATATTTCATAAAATATACTATGCCTAGCTCTTGGCTCAATCATTCTTTTTAATAGCTCCATAGCAGCCAGAAAATAAAGTATTCATGAAGATTGAAGAAGATGATCCCATGAACTTCAATTTAATTGGTGCAAATTAAAACGATCCATCTTTTCACGCTGCCCGTCTATCTCCAATCATCAGTGCACCGCACGTCCAGCACCCTGATTACAATTATCTTTTAATAGGAAAACTTGTCACTTTTTGTGTGATTTACATAAGCTTGCACAAACTTACTGGTATCATTTAGGGTTGGAATGCACAAAATTTTTTTTTTTTTTTTTTTTTTTAACCAAGTCTCCTGATATAGTTGGGGGGTGGGAAGGGGGTAGAGGTGAGGTGAGTTCTTGGCAGGGGGCTCATTTACTGCACTTAAAGCCTAGACTTGTATGTATGAGAAGAATGCCAGAAAGCAGCCTTCAATACATCTTCATTCACCAGACCTCCCCCCAAAGAAGTGCTAATGCAGCCAGATTTCATGGTGTCTTTGCAATGACCATTGCAATTACAATACAAAAACCTAGATGACATTTTGACTTTTAATTAGGAGGGAAATGATGCTGGTCCCTGCTGATGGCTCTCTCTCTCTCTCTCTCCCTCCAACTGCTCCTAGCACTCCCGTCCTGAGAAGGTACCCTGCAGGGTTTAATAAGCCATCAAATCATAGCAGTGTGGGACGTATTCTCAAGAGTTCAAATAAAATTACCATAAATGTATGTTTACTGTGCCCGGCCTAGTGTCTGGGATCCGGCTGAGGGCCTCCAGCCAGGAGCAGCAAAAAGGACCCATAGTATTAATTACTCTTACTACCGTTATTACTATTTTCTCTGCGATGGCCGCAGTCCAACAGCGAGGACGCCGCAGAATGATTCATTGCCCGAAGCCATTTATGTAGAATATGTTTCAATTTCGTTTCCTTATCTTTGAAAGGCAACCGCCCTTATCACAGATGGCTTCCAAGCCTTAAGATGTTGTGAGATTTAGCTCTGCCTTCCGAGGCTGCCTCTTCCTATGCATTGAGATAATTAGCATTGTTTAGCTTTTGTCCGCGGGTTCCCTGATAGCATTAACCCTAAACGAGAGGTAGGCAACCCGCCAAGCGACAGCTGCAACTCTTCCTGGTCTTACTGAACCTGCTCACACCTCTGCTGAAGCACGTGGAGGGATGGGGTTTAATAAGTGCTAATTTCCATCTCCCCCTTCTCCATAGTGATGGAGAGCGGCGGAACACGCCTTGCTGCTCAGCATAGCGTGGCCCCTGCGGAGCCTGGCACCCTGCGAGCATTAAACTTTTTAGCACATCCACTGCAAAGCAATTTTGAGGACTCCTTTGCTGATGAAGTTCAAATGAAACTCGTAGCTGATCTCATTAAGCACTTGTCTCATTTTGGTGCATGAATATTAAATAGTGCGAGCAGGACGCCACAGAAAGGAACATTTTTTTTCCTCTCAGCCTAGCACTTGGCACAGCTTCTGGTGCCACTGGACTGATGTCCCAGAGTCCAGTCCTGCATCTCAGATTGATAGGGCAAGGGGTCCCAGAGCCACTTCTGAAAGGCAGATGCTTTCTGTGACCTGAGCTCTTGGCAGAGGAGGGCAGATGGCATGAGGGATGGGTGAAGGGATTTTGGGAGGGTGTGCCATGGCAGAAGACATCCCCTATGCATTCCCTGCACCAGGACAGGGAGGGGTATCTCGGTGGAGGACAGCCGTAGGGTTGTGGCAGGATATGCAGCTCAGCTCCCACCTGGTCTAGTGTGCAGGGGGTTGGAACTGGATGATCTTTGAGGTCCCTTCCAGCCCTAACAATTCTGTGATTCTGTGAATTCCAGGGCATGCCACTGCCTGGCCGGCAGCTACCTGAGCCAGGTGCCCTCCAGATGCTGCTTCCCAGGCAGCTCCCCAGAGCTCTCCCCATCAGTCTTTTATCACAGCAAACAGCACCAGTCTCTGTGCCCCAGATAAACTCCAATCCACTTGATCTATCAGGGAAACGCACGGCACTGACCTGCCATAAATCCCCCAGGGTGGCGGGAGAGGCTGCCCGCACCTACTCCCTCCTGGCCCCGGCCTGCCGCCCACCTGCCATGCTCCCCAGTAAGCAGGTAATCATGAGCTGCCACAGAAAGGTGACCCATTACCGTGATGGATTTGGTGTGAAAAACAAATGGACTGAGACCTGCGGATTGCTGTCCTTACTGCACCTTGGCCTTTTGTTCTGTCATATCAATATCCGCACGGGGCCTCATTACACGCCGCTCCCGCGCTGTGACGGGAGTGCAGGGTCAGCGCCGCGCACCGCGCTCGGCTGCGCCACAGAACCTCACCCTGGGGACGTGCTGCCCGCTTGCCCCCCCCGGGCACTGCCCGGAGCCACCCCAGCCCCACAGTGCCTGGGGCTGGGGGATGAAGGGTCCTGCAGTGTGCTCCTGCGCCGCCATCCTTTACATCCTTCCCTGCCAGCACCGCTGCCTCTCCCCCATTTACATGTGCAGGGTCAGCACAGGCATTGTGTCCACTGAGCAAATTTAGGAGCGTGATCCAGTTTTAATTTATTCTGCTTTCTTTCCACTCTGGGGCCCCGAGGGCAGGTGGCAGGGGGGTGCAGGTCAGCTCATGTGGGGAGCTTGCCACCCCATACGCCATAGACAAAGCCACACTCTGGACTATTTGCTCAGCATGAAAGACAAGAAGTTTTGTAAAAGGGAAATATTTCACACCATGTGCCAGTCCAGTAATAGAAACAATTCAGTAATACGTTGGCAATATATTTAAGTGCTGCTGAGCAGACGACTTCTTTCCTTTCTCATCAAGTCTCAGTCCTCTCATCAGTGAACGGACTCAGCCTCACCACCAAGAGCTACTGGAGCAGAACCATGTCTGAAGTATGGCACAGCCCAATCACCCTGGGCACACTTGCAGCAGTGCCCTGAGAGCCTGCTGCCGCCAGAGGAGCCTTAAGCCTTGTAGGGACTTCTGTCATCGCCGCGGGGAGGAGAAGGAGGGAGAGCTGCAGAATTGACCTTGAGGCTGCCTGGGACTGACCCTGAAGCAGCAAGATTCTCCATTCCATTCACAGGCACTGTCATCTCTCACCTTGCAGAGAGCGCTCTCCTTGCCCATTTATCATCACAAATGTTTCTATTTAGGCTTATTTGTTTGTACAGTTAAGCCCTGTTACATTTACACCAAGAAGAAGGACAAATTGTGATTTTATCCAATGTTAGATCGTATCACTCCTTGCTACAACATTCACAGCATTAATAAGGATAAAGGGAGACTTTGGAGAAATCCAATAATACAGTACATGTGATAACGGCCCAGCGAAAGTGCTCTGGGGAGGGAGTGCAATTCCACAGCAGAGCCTCTGCCACGGAGCTTCCCTTTGTGCACACCTTGCATTATCTCACCAGGAAGGGATTTCTGAACTGGCTTGAATGTAGCTGCCACAGTTCCAGAGACGAGGTCATGCTCATTAACAAGAATTAGTTTGCCTCCTGGTGCCTGCTGGACCCCTTCATTTCCTGAAAAATATCTTTCCCACAAAGCTTTGGGTGCCCAAAATGTTCCCAGCTCCTCCCACCAGCAATCACCAAGTACAGAATTTTTTTTTTTTTTTAATAAATATAAAAGTAGTGACAGAAATGTGCCAAAACCATGGCAAGTCTGGGAAATCAGAGCACATGAAGGCAGAGAGCAGAACCCAAAAAGCAACCTGGAGTGTGAGGATGCAAATCCATCACCGAGTTTGTGAGAGCCACTGTCAAGCAAGATCCCACTAGCCAAAGCCCTGGATTTTCCCAGGAACTCCACATCACTCACAGCTACCCATCAAAGCTGTGCTTGTTCCATGGCTGCAAGTTACTTGACCTACTGTCACTTTGGCACCAATGTGAAGAGGACCAGGAAGAACTGTTTAGACCTATTAGCTCGTTGGTAGTAGGAGCATCTTTCTAGCTCACTGATGTTCCCAACTGCCCATCTGCAAGCTGCTCCTCAGCCAGGAGGAGCTCTCATTGCCCCATCATGCCTGTGTCAGGAGCAGCACGTGTGGGACACCAGAGCTCACATGCACATCAGCCCAAACTTCTATAATTGCTCCATCTGTTGGAAAAGTTTCCTTAGAGATTGGCATTTTTTTCCAGTGGGAAGCCCACAGTGGTTATAAATCTGTTAGGGGGGGAAAAAGCCTCCTTAATCCCTTCCCTAACACCGTGCTGCAAGAAGTACTTGCTCAGGCTGATGCCCCAGTTGGGGCCCTGCTATGGGGTTTCTCCTGCCTCCTCCCCCTTAGCATAACTCTTGCCAGCAGCACCAGGCAGAGAGCTGCAGCCCCAGGAGCTGCTTTGCAGACGGTTGTGCCGGAGCACACTGCACCGGCTGTGCCTGCAGCTTTGGCCTGGGAGTTCCTGCCTCAAACCAATCATCATTTATGTTATCCTTACCGAGGAGGGCACAGACCTTCAATCATTCTTCCTAGTTAGACACAATCATCAGCCAGATTTGTCTTGTTTAGCTGAAATACTTACACAGTAACTACACAGCCCTGCAGATTGTCAGCGGAGGTTTTGCTAATCCTGCACACTGAGCCCTCTCGGTCCTGGCGTGGGCTTTTAAAGGGCCAATTTTTGGCTCAAAGTCTGTTCTTCTCCACGCCAACACACTTTCTAAGAACATAACTGCTGCTTTGGAGCATTCCAGCCATTTCCAGGAGCAGAAGACTGTGCCAGCCTGCTGGCAGAGCACAGGCCAAGCAACCTTTGCTGGCATCACTGGCGAAATGTTCATTCCTTAATCAGGATTTCAAACTAGCATCCACCCTTCCTACACAGGGCAAGGGAAGCTCTGCAGATCATCTTGGTCTGATGGCTATGGGGACATGTGAAAGCTGAGTAGGCTGCTGAGCACATAGAGATGAGGCCATGGCACCCAACAGCACACTTGGAGCTGCCAGAACAGGCTGGGTGATGCCAGCTGCTGCACTGGGCTACTTGGTGGTACATCAGCATTGGCTGCTCCAAATGTCCCTTGGCTGCAGTTGGGGTCCTGATTACCACAGCCTCTTTTAATCCATATTTGCAGGCTTTGCTCCTGACCACAACAGGCACACGCAGAGCAGACCTTTACTGGAGATCCATACCACAGGCAGGCAGGGTCATGGAAAATGCAGCCCCATAGGACCCAGTGCTGTCAGGCAGCTACCACAGCTCCTTCTCCACACATATCTATTTTCTGGTGGTTTGTTTTTGTTGTTGTTGTTTTTTTTTAAATGATCAGCTCAGGATTTCTTTTGCATCTGCCAAGGAACTATTTTCACAAATAAGTATGTAAATCCTCTGTAAATGTATGCTAATTACTTATTTTAATTACAATGTAAATAAGTAATTGCTGAATAATTTTAAAGTATTTACACGGGGGTTGCGTGATTTAAAAGCTAACTTGTTGGAAGTATAAAAACTGTAAATTTTACAGTTAATTACAGCACAATTTATACACTGTGGCCAAATACAATTTCCATGTGCTTCATAAGATATAAATAAATATGCAATTCCCTGGTAATTACTGCATAATAACAAAACTATTGCATGTTTGGGTTTTTTCCCCCGTTGGGTGAAAAATCACCAATACACTGAAACAAACCCGAGGTGAGATTTTGCACGAGGACAATGAGCATTCATCTATCTGATTTCTGAGCACGGTGAAGACGAAGATCTGAGCCTGAGGAAGGAGAAGAAGAAAGGGAAAACCTGAGAGAGGTTTCTGGAAAAAAAAGGTGGGGAACTATAAAAGGAAAGGAAATTACACCCGAGCAACCCAGCAAAAAGCTCACTCCTTGCCACCCTCACCCCTTCCCTGATCGCTCAGGGCCCACGGTGCTGGCAGCCACGGCTCTGCCAGATGTTTCTGCCGAGTCTGGCGGGTCTGTGCTGTGCCAAGACTTCTGGGCACAGGGCTCTGGGGACCCCCACCCCCCTCTCCCCAGCCCCGACGCTGTCTCTCTTGACTGCCGTTTCCTGCAAACGCTGATGCGGGAGCAGAGCTCGGCAGGAAATTGGCAATCAGAAGGTGAGTATATAAACAGTTAAATTATATTTCCTGTGGGGTATTTTTTTATTAATTTCATTGCAATAATATGTTAAACACAAGCACTGTGAAAATTAGTGTTAATGAACATTAAACGCGTCGGACAATTTAAACGGTGCTTATATATCACCTCTCTTATTATTGGGATTGGCCCGGTGGTAATATCCTTTTATCGATCCTCTGCCGTTCTCCTTGTGCCTGTCCCCGTGGAAGTGGTCATGAAGGACACTGTAAGCACACGGCTATCAGAGACATAATCTTTTAGCACTTTAATAACACCGCGAGCAGCCATCGCCCTACCAGCCCTTAATAACTTGTCTCCGTCAGCTCTTTAGAATTTGCAGATTGCGGAGTCCTTCTAAATCTTCCCTGAAAAGGCCAGGCACCTTAACGAGCCTACCTGGGCCCTCCGCCGCCGCCTCCCTGGCCCCGGGCAGGCCCTGGCACACCGCCCCCTCCCCAAAATAGCTGCCGCACAGCCTGCTTAGAGCCGAGGAGAGGCAGGGATCCATATATAGATTTTGTATTCCAGCTGGCGGTGCTCTACCTCCCGCCCATGCGTGCAGCTCGCCTCTCCGATCCGCCGTTAATTAGGTTTGCACCGCAGAAGAGATCTGGCAGAGCAGGTGTGGGTGGGAGGCCCGTGGGCTGCCGTGGGCTGCCGTGGGCTGCCGTGGGCTGCCATGGGCTGCCGTGGGCTGCCGTGGGCTGCCTTGGGCTGCCGTGGGCTGCCGTGGGCTGTTGTGGGCTGCCATGGGCTGCCGTGGGCTGCCGTGGGCTGCCATGGGCTGCTTTGGGCTGCCATGGGCTGCCGTGGGCTGCCGTGGGCTGCCATGGGCTGCCGTGGGCTGCCGTGGGCTGCCTTGGGCTGCCGTGGGCTGCCGTGGGCTGCCATGGGCTGCCGTGGGCTGCCGTGGGCTGTTGTGGGCTGCCATGGGCTGCCGTGGGCTGCCGTGGGCTGCTGTGGGCTGCCCTGGGCTCATTAGACCCAAAGAAGGATTTCTGGGTAGCGTGTGCAGGGCTTCTGCTGGGGCAGGGGCAAAGAGAAGCTGCACGGTGGTGCCTCTGCTCCCTGCTCATCCAGTGACTGGGGCTGAAGTCCCAGAGCTCCTTCTGGAAAAGCTCCACACCACTGCTGTGACACTGAGGCCTTGAGCCACCTGTTCTAGAGGGAGGTGTCCCTGCCCGTGGCGAGGGATTGGAACTGGATGACCTTTGAAGTCCTTTCCAACCTAAACCATTCTATGATTCTGTTCTACGATTCTACGACTCCAGTTACGAAGTCAAGAGTGCTTTACAGGTGTGCAGCCCTGCAGTGAAGGTTGCCCAACCATCCCAATGTCCCCACTTGCTGCACATTGCCATAGGGTCACACTTTCTGTCTTTTTTCTCTTGAAGCAACACAAAGCCAGAGCCTGCCTTGGTTCTTGGAGGGTTCACTCTCATCCCTCTGTAGCTGGGCAAATGTTTTCTTTCCAGCCAGCGGGCAGTGGATGACCTGGCACTGAGAGCAGAGTTATGGATTTCCTCACCGTCTTTTTCCTGACGCTCAGCAATACAATGCAAGTGCCTCTCAAGCCCAAATTAAACTCTCCTGCACAATATCGTTATACAGTGACGTGCTAATATTATCCCCATCAGGGAGCCAAGATATTTTTATGCCTCTGCACTCATCTTACATCTAAGTTTTGCTAATAACTGGATTTGTGCGGTTGCACAGCTTTACAAGAGCAGGTTAAGGGGAAAATGGGTATGTATTCAGTAGCTCTGAGTACCTGGATTAAAGACACTTTTCTTCCCTCCTGGAACACTTAGCATTTCTGTAGCCTTGCACATGTTCTAAGCATGGGTCCCTACTCAATCACATTCCTGGTGGGATTATATTGCTGTTCCAGAAGGATTTTTTTGTTTGTTTGTTTTAAATTAATGATAAAAATGGCTGTGAGATCGGTGGGATGTGAGCATTCCTAACAGACACCAAAAGTCTCCCCACAGCTGGAATTAGTTTGATTGCAAAATTCACTTGAGTATGAGCAAAGGCAGAGCTTCAAAGCCGTGTCCTTTCCTTAAATCATGGTAGATTTTCAAAGAATTTATAAAACATCCTTCCTGAGGATGGGATGAGACAATTTTATGCCTTCAGTCTTGGAGTATAAAGGAGCTGGGTTGGTTTTTTGTTTTTGTTTTTTTTTTTGAGTAAGTGGTTATAAAAATTGTTGACATAACAGTGTATCTCCGCTCCAAGCCTGTCCTCAGATATGAAATTCCCAAAATTATCCATATGGCTTTTGGTGCTTTTATCTATTTGTTCATGACTCTGTAAAGAACTTCGGGGAGGAGGAGGGGGAGGGAAGCCTCAGCAAAATCCTGCCCAGGAAGGGGCAGCTGAACCTGCTGTTTGCAGGGCCAATGTTTTGCAGCGGTTGCCTGGCAGTGCAGGCAGCAGTTCCAGTTGTGTTCTTTCTAAATTTCCGCTTTATGAAGAACTCAATTTGTTTTATTGTTCGAGATTCATATCTAACACTGCAGAGGAAATCTAATACTCGGTGGATACACTTTCAAGTGTTTTAGTTAATAAAGAGCATAAAAATAAATAAGGAAATCAATGCTTTTGTTAATGCTCTGCCATTTTTACGCGGCTTAAAATTCATAGCAGCTCTAAAAGCACACCACGGGTGTAAGTGGGCTCTAGTTTGGCAAACAGCTGAAGATGCTGGGCAAACAAAAATGTTCATCAAAGATTAGGTTAGAGTATAAGCCCAAACTCTCCTCTGGAGTTAGCAAAGGGGCTGAGCCAAGAGGGGCTCCTGGAGCACTACTGGCAGCTGACAAAAAGCTGTGGCTTGATCCACAAATGCTGCTCTGAAATGAGCCCTGAGCTTCTCCACTTCTTTCCAGCCCAGGTGGATTCACCATTTGTGTCAGCGTGTGCTACCCATAGCAGTGAAGGCAGAGCAGGGATGTTGTGCCTTCAGGTGGGAGCCCCTGCAGAAGGCAAGAGCCTGTCATGACCACAGTGGTTCTCCCAGTCTCACCAATGCCAGCAACAGCCATGAGCGCCCACACTCACAGGGTCTCTGCCATGCTGTCCTGGCTGCCTATGGCAGCTGTGCAGAGCAAATTTAATATGTGGTGGATACACTTTCAAGTGTTTTACTTAATAAAGAGCATAAAAATAAAAAAGGAAATCAATGCTTTTGTTAATGCTCTGCCATTTTAAAATTCATAGCAGCTCTAAAAGCACATCACGGGTGTAAGTGGGCTCTGGTTTGGCAAATAGCTGAAGATGCTGAGCAAACGAAAATGTTCACCAAAGATTAGGTTAGAAAGTTTAAGCCTCCAAGTTTCGAGATCCCCCGACTGGCCCAAGCACGTGGGAGCTCAGACTCCAGCAGCTGCCTGGCACCCTTCAGGCACAAGCAAACCACACAGCTGGGATGACCAAAGCCCCTTCCCAAAAGGGAATTGCCACTGCCCCACAACGCTGGGAGGGGACACAGGAGCATGCCAGCCCTGCAGGCACCCCCAAGCCCTTCCCCAGCAACTGGGTGAGATGCACCAAAGACAGGACCTGTCACACAGCCCCAAGGTGACAGCAATGGCCTCGAACACTGCTCCCATGCTCAGCCCAGGCTACACAGCCATGACCGTGTTCTTAAGTGGCTTTTCTGCATGGCAGGAGCCCTGCCCAGCCCATCCCTCTGCCCATGGGTTGGACTCAGCCCTGTACAGTCTCATTTAGTCTCAAGGTTTTTCAGCAGCACTCTCCAGTCATGTAATTGCTTTGTGGGGCTGTCCTACCAGATGCAGCATGGAGGCACCATACTGCAATCTATAACCCTATCATAACATTCAAATGCTTTTTGTTATGCCAAGCCTCTGTTTTGGGCAAAATATGGATTTTTTTTTTTTTTTTTNTGGTGTAGGTAAGCATTTTGACATTTCTTTTGTCCATGAAGGGGGGGGGAAGGGGGGAAATTACTTTCTCAGACTAAGGAATTAAAAGTGAATAAACTAGAAAATTTCAAACCTGGCTCAGGGAAAATGTGCCCTGCAGATGGATAAGATTCCTCCTTTAGGAACATAACTGCGTGGATTCAAGCAATTAGAGAGGTAAATATCCTCCCACGGTATGCAAACAAAAAGATCCGTGATGAGATAGGAAGCTGAAATAGGAAATCCCATTTTCTTTGTGACTTTTTAAACTGCACAGTGTTAACAGCCACATGGAAAATCTTTCTCATTAACACCTAGGGCTCAAGGGAAATGTTGTCGACGAACGCCTTATTGCATATAACCCCAAACCCTTTAGGACCTTGAGACGCTCAGACAAACTGGAGTAATGACCTGGAAATAGTCCTCTGGGCCTGCTGCAATAATGATGTGGCTGGCTGTATTTTTTTAATATGAGGAAAGAGATTAAAGAAAATAACAGCCCTGCTTGACTCGTTCATTATTACTGAGGTGAAGTGACCACTAAGAAATGATGACAGAAACCTTGCTCACCAGTCACTGGGACCCAAATGGGGCTGCGAAGGTTTCAGACACTGCCTGCCTGAAGGCAGCATAATAAATTCAGACATTATCTGATATGGATGTATCATAATGAAAAATAAATTTGCAAAACAGTCTGATATGAGTTAATCCATAAAGTATTTTATTACTTCATTTTCTTACATTGAATCCATCAGGCATTTTTTCTGGCAGCACATTTTTAATTACTTTTAATTTAAATATATGCATCCGCTGCTCAGATTGGTTTTGACACTGGTAAATTTAAAAAGAAAAAAAAAATAATTTAAAAGAGCAATTATTGTCCCTCTCCAACCCCCACTCTTCTGCATTCCTTCCTTCCATATATTGTAGTGCACTGACAAGCCCTGGCCCAGCAACAGGGAGGCTCCTCTGGTCAGGAATCTTCTCCTGAACCCTGGTGGAGCTGGCAGAGGTGGTGTTGGGTTGCCCAGAGCTCCTTCCTCTTCACTGCCATCTTGCTTAGGGGATGCAGAATGCATCAGCCTGCAAACTGGCTCCTTCATATGGTTCCTTTAGAACGAAGAGGCTGCTCCCTCCATTAGCTGCACCCAGACCCCAGGAGCTCCAACACCACAGCCTCAATGCTGGGCAAGGGTTAAGGGCCAGAACAACCACACTCGGTGCATTCATTACTACTGATGCAAAAATGACCATTAAGGAATCATGACAGAGATCCTGCTCATTTGTGGCTGGGACAAAGCACAGCTGCCTGGGGCTGCCTAATGAAATCTGAAACCATCACATTTATTTGTCATATGGGTGTAACACATTTGCTGAGCCCTCTAATAAATGTAATAATCCGAATATTCCTCCAGTTCTTTTAGAAGAAATACATTTATTGCCTATGAAGCCTCCTAATAACATTTCTTAATCGTTTCCCCGCCTGCCACTCTCTTGGCCATGCTGGGAGAGGGTGGTCACCACCATGAGGGTAAGCCCAAACTCTCCTCTGGAGTTAGCAAAGGGGCTGAGCCAAGAGGGGCTCCTGGAGCACTACTGGCAGCTGACAAAAAGCTGTGGCTTGATCCACAAATGTTGCTCTGAAATAAGCCCTGAGCTTCTCCACTTCTTCCCCGCCCAGATGGATTCACCATTTGTGTCAGTGTGTGATGCCCATAGCAGTGAAGACAGAGCAGGGATGTTGTGCCTTCAGGTGGGAGCCCCTGCAGAAGGTGAGAGCCTGTCATGACCACAATGGTGCTCCCAGTCTCACCAATGCCAGCAACAGCCATGAGCACCAACACTCACAGGGTCTCTGCCATGCTGTCCTGGCTGCCTATGGGAGAATGCCAGCAGCTGCACAGTGCTGTGGCAGTGCTGTATCACCCTGTGTGTATCATGCCATGCTGTGCTGAGCCACGCCATGCGATTCCATGCTCTGCCATGCCATGCCATTCCATGCTGTGCTGAGCCACGCCATGCCATTCCGTGCTGTGCCACGCCATGCCATTCCATGCTGTGCTGAGCCATGCCATGCCATTCCATGCTGTGCCATGCCATACCATTCCATGCTGTGCTGAGCCACGCCATGCCATTCCATGCTGTGCTGTGCCATGCCATGCCATTCCATGCTGTGCTGAGCCACGCCATGCCATTCCATGCTGTGCTGTGCCATGCCATGCCATTCCATGCTGTGCTGAGCCACGCCATGCCATTCCGTGCTGTGC
>VWZI01015448.1:258177-279810 GCA_013396835.1 Psilopogon haemacephalus
TTCCCCCCCTTCGCTTCAGATTACAAGGAGGGAAAAAAAAAAAAACCCAAGGTGTCAATCAGCTTTAAAACAGTTGAGTTGATCTTATTTCTTCTGCATACTGTATTCAAGGAAAACATTCCCTGAATAGAAAAAGCCTAGAAAACTCATAATAGCTAAATTGGTGCTTTTAAAGCCCAAATTTAACATGCTTCCTTGGGGACATTTTCCCCGCACAGAGGAAAACAAATATATGTGATTTAGTGTCTATTACAGAGGTTAAAATCTGCACCTATCCTTTCTTACACCCTGTCATGAGAAGAAAGAGCACATTTCAGCTGGGAGAGGTATTGGGAGGCAGCACCGTGCAGGCTGCTGGGAATCAGCAGGGAGAGAGGAATTCTCTGCCACTGCAGAGCACGGAGCAGCCAGGTGATCCATTTCAAAAGTGACACTATTTTTGAAAGAAAATAGGGGAAATCTACAGCATTTTCCTTCTGAACTCCACAGATGGTGGAAAGGCATTCTGTTTTCTTTCCCTTGTGTTTGATTTTTAAATCTAGGTGCTCCTTGGCTGGTACTGAAACTCTGAGCAGGGAGCTAGGCATGAAGTGGGTGCTTGGTCAGTGGGTGTGAGGACAGGGGTTGTGGGACTGGGACATTGCTCTGCTTCAGGGAGAGGAGTTTCAACACTTTTGGTCTCCATTTTCCTCGGCTCCAGGCTCGCAGCCCCTGGTTGGGCAGTTCCTTCAGGTTGTGCTTTCATAATGTTTGCTCTTTGGCTTGCACCTGGCCTGGATTGGAGGCTATCTCCCCCTTCTCCACCCGGAGAGTGTCACACAGTCACTCTTCTAAACACCCACTTCACCTGCCTGCAGTCAGGCAGTGTGAGAGAGTGGGAGCTGTTAAAAGCCTGCAGCCAGCTGGGCACTGCCTGTGTTCCTGGTGCTGCTGAGGAAGAGGTGAATGGAGGAAAATAAGCAGTGGTGGTTATAGCCTCAGCTTCCCCTGCTTGGTGTGGTGCCTGTGGCTGTCTCTGCCAGGCATGCCTGGAATCCTGGCTGCGTTGTCTCTCTGCTCATCTTTGGTGGTGGTTTTCCGTAGTTTCCTTGAGAGAGGGCAAAAGCAGCAAGAAAAGGGTATAGAAATGATTAAAATAGTGTGTCTGACTGCAGCCCCTGGGTTCTTATCTGTAATTAGGGAGTAATATGTGAGCAAAGGGAGTGCTGGTAGCTTTCTATTTTTAATCTGCTTGCTTTCATTTTTCATGTATTAATTCTTCTTTTTTTTTTTTTTATCTCTTGTGGTTTTTTCCTTTTGTCTGTGTCATCTGTCCCTTCATTAGCCTATAGAGCTTGTCCTCAGATCAGTTAGAGTAACTTTGTACTTATTTCACCTTCTAATATTTCCACTATCTACCTCCAGGCAATCTCTCCTAGTACAGTGAATTGGAGAGGTACAATAGCTGTTGTGAATTACTCCTTGCAGTCTACTCCCGCACTCCATATTTATTACTGGATTTACTTTATCTGCAGTGATGCACTGCTGCAGTGGTCTGTGTCTCTGAGCACCAGAGGCTCTGCAAGGCCCTTTCTGAGCCCGACCTCGACTGGGAGCTTGAGTCTGTCCTGCCCTGGCAAAGCTCTGCATGGTGCAGCCGTGATAAGGAAAGCTGCTATTTGGGATTTTTAAAATGTGATGGAGGTTAAAAATCACTTGTAATGTCCTGGAGCTTTGGCCATGTCTGCATTGTGAGGACTCACAGCAGTCCTGTTTGCAGCAATTGGTTAATCCCTTCTTGGTCTCACCCCTTCTTATAGAGAAGCTGAATCTGGCAGGGAGAAAGAGTTTAAAATCACTGTTAGCTGCTGCATAAGACCTAAAGGTTGCAGCAAATGGGATAAGAAGAGTGGTAGCTGCCTGATATTTGGAACTACAGCATTTATTTGGGCAATAAATTGTTTCCTCTCCCTCATCCGTTGTGTTACAGGATCTCCATGATGACCTGCCAAACTAGTCTCTCCTCATTTGAGACAGTCTAGGCTTCAAGAGAATCAGGCAAGCTGGGTAAGCAGCTGAAAGGGGCTTTGGGAACTGGACTAAACAATGAGCTGTGGAAGGGGAGCCTGGCTGGGAGTGCCCAGCGAGGCACAGCACCATGAGCTATCAGCTCCCACACAAACACGAACCTTAAATTGTATTTCCTTGGATCCAAATCAATGAGGGACGCAAATAAGTCCTCTCTGCTGACTGAGGTGTTCCTGTAGGTGCATTTCTGTGGAAACCTTTCTGCGTCTAAGGGCCAGAGTGCAAATTAGTTTGCTAGATTTTTGGGGGGAAGGATTATTTTATATTCACAAAACCAATCACCAGCTTGATTTTTAAACTGTGTCCGGACTCGCGCATCCTGCCCACAGTGAGGCTGTAGCTCTAGTGCTTGAAATGGATTGGATTCCTTCCTTTCTGGCTTGCCTTTGATTCCTTTTATTTTATCTTTAATTAGATTTTTAAATACTGTGAGATGACAGAGGGAAGGGTCTCCCTGAGCAGCACATAGAATGTTAACTCTCCCGTTTCAAAGAGGCAGCATGCTCAGGAACTTAACCCAAGCACTGCTCGCTTCTTTGCAGCAGGTCTAAACAGCTCTTCCTGGAAACTGCAGCATGGATATATGTCTGAAACCTTTTAAAACACTAGGACCAATCTTTGTGGTATAAATTAGGACCTAAATCCTTCTAAGCTGGGAGAGAAGGCAAGTCAAACAGACTCCTTGTTCTGTTAATCCCAGGAAATATCTGGTTACAGGCATTTTAATTTTTTTTTTTCGGGTGTATCTCAGTCTAGCACTTATTTAGCCAATTAATCATCAGTTACAAAAAAATTATTTTTGTTAATTTTTTTTTTCAGGATCAATAGATTTTATACAAGAATCCTACTGCTCATTAGTGGGAGGGCAGCTCCTTGAAACAAATTCTGCCTGCGATTCTACCTTGAATTCATCAGTAGATATTAAATAGGTCATTGGTGTAATAAGGGCCAAATTTGCTTCTCATAGATCACAGTGGCCAGTGCTCCCAGGGTCTAATTATCCCATATTTGGTCAATAAGCCATTAACATACAGCCATGGATGTTAATAACCATTTCATGGGGAGAAAAAAAAAAAAAAAAGTCCTGGTAATATTATGAGATCAACACTGGTTAGGAAAATTAATAAATATTTCATTCCATAAGATTTATCTGAGGGCATTTCGGTCTGGGGAGGGATGCGCTGGGCTTACGGGAAGGGGGCTCAAGCTCAGAGATGGGGCAAGGAAAGCCCAAATGCCAGGCCCACGGAAGCTGGGTTTAACTTGGGCTAATAAAAATTTACTTCAAATCCTCTAGCTAATAAATCCGAAGGGTGTATGAGGGAGTCCAGTAAAACCTGACTTAACATTATGTTAGTGCTATTAACAATATTTATATAGATGTCATTTCGCGGGAGGGTTAAAGCTGGTGAATTACGGGCCAGGCACGGTGAGTCGCATCATGGAGCTGACATGTCTTGTATATATTCAGGTGCCACAGCCTGCACCTCTTGGGGTAACAACAGTTTAAAATAAACATGGAAAACAAAGGTGAAAGGCTCAGAATTCCTCCCCCCCTCCCCCCTTCCCAAAAAAAAAAACCTTCTAACCTTTCTGTCTCAGCAAGCGTTGCCTGGAAGCTTACTAAACTTAATCCTAGGACGTGATTTACCCTGCTTACCAATCTGTTCTTGAGTCGAGGGTGAATCTATTATGTTTTATTTCATACACAAACAGTTACAAAAAAGTGTGACGTGGTTTTTTTTTTCCCCAGCTGTGGTCTTTAGCAGCAATCATGTTTTGCACACTTCTCCACTCGGAATACGTCCTGATGGCTGACAAACCTAGTGGAAGCTCGAATTTTACCTTGCAGTCACTTTCAAAATGTCAGCTATTTTTAACTTTAGACAGCTCTTAAAATCCCAGTTTTAGCCTGTTAGGCTTTGAAAGCCACTCTGTGTCAAGAGCAGGGTGGGATGAGTTGGCAGGATGAGCAAAGCTGCAGCATTTTGGCTATGCTGGTGCAGCCCAGGGTAGCAGGGCTCAGGACCAGTGCAGTGTTGCTGGGAGGCTCACCTGGTTTCACAGACAAGAGGAATATTCCTCCCTGTATGGAGAAATGATTATGCCATGTGAAGTCTTGACTCAGTACAGTGCCTATGCAAGTGATTAAAATAAACCAAAACAACCCCCAGGTTCTTAGTATTTTGCTAAATTGTGCCCTGAATTACTTTTGTAGTGGGTTGAAGTTACACTCCTCATCTGGGGGCACTCCTCGCTCCTCACCAGTGAGATCTTCATTCTTGAGGACCTCACTGACAGTTTAAGAGGGACAGAGATCTGCTCAAGAGAGTCCAATGGAGGGCTATGAGAATGATTAGGGGACTGCAACACTGCCTGATGAGGAGAGGCTGAGGGACCTGGGGCTGCTTAGTCTGGAGAAGAGAAGACTGAGAGGGGATTTAATAAATGTTTATAAACATCTGAGAACTGGGTGTTAGGAAGTGAGGGACAGGCTCTGCTTGCTTGCTTCCTAGGATAGGACAAGGAGCAATGGATGGAATCTGCAGCACAGGAGGTTGCATCTCAACACAACAGGGAACTTCTTTACTGTAAGGGTCCCAGAGCATTGGAACAGACAGCACTGACAGCAGCACCCTTCTGCCTGCTGGCTGTCAGCTCTTGGTGATGGGACCGAAGGGTGGAGGGGGAAAGGGAAAGCAGCCACTCCTGTTTCCTCTAGGTGTTTGTGGGGTCCCTCTTATCAACTGCAGTCTTGCTTCACGTCTTTCCTTGCTGATTAAGTTTCGCCACCAGGTTTTTCCATCCACTCCTTGGCCTTTATGCCCTCAGTGACACAATGTCTATTGCCCCTGCCAAGACTCTCTTCAGTACATTAGCTTAGCTGTGGGTAAACTCAGACATCAGGAAAAAAAACCCCACTGACAGTTAATAGAGCCCTGTAGGTCCCTGACCCCTGGGGATAAGCATACAGTAGCTGGCAAAAAAAAAAAATACATTCTAACGTCTTGGGGAAAAGGTCAGAGTGGCAAGAGAAAATAGGCTGTTCGTATTTTGTGGAATATTTATCAGGGCTTCAGGCTCCAGAGCTGTGCAAGGGGCTAAGGGTCTCTAACCGGTGCTCAGAGAGGGCTTCCCAAGCGCTGCTGCACAGAGGTCTGCGTGGCAAATTGCCAGCAGTCAGAGGGCTACACATCATTTGCATAATCTGCAAGATCTAATTGTGTCTTTGGACTTTTAATAAAGTGGGATTGGTTTTATTTCAGTGGTTGGCTTGTACCAGAGGATTCAGCGTCCTCAAAATGGGAATGGATTCTGTGCGCTACTGCAGCCCTCCCTGTTCCCAGCCAAGACACTCAGCACCCTGCCAGCCTCATGCTCCTCTCCACGGGGACTCTGAAAGCATCAGGGAGGGAACCAGGAGCCATTGTCCAGCTGTCCATGACAGGATGTGCTGGATGATGAGGATGTCCCTTTGTCAGCCTGAAGAAAAAGACAGTGTGTTTATGCTGGTTGAGTTTTTTTACCAAAGTAAGGGAAGAGTAGGAAAAGAAGGTAGGAAAATGTTAATAAGAGTAGTAGGGAAATGGAAGGAGGAAGGGTATAAGAAAGATGCTATGGAGAAAGGAGGAGCAACCACCCCTTCACTTCTCTTTGCTTGAGGTTTTACTGAGGGAGAGCCAAAGTGTTGCTCTGATCTTCAAGGCACACACATAAGTTCCAGCAGCTCTGTGGAGACCTGTTAGCTGCTGCTCTCCACTCCCTCCATGGGATGTGTGGGATAAGAGTAACCACCCTGGCTATGGGCTTGGCCTGAGCATTCAAGCAGTGTGGATCTGGGAAGAAGCAGGACTAAGGCATTTCTGATACTGCCTGGGTGGTTGTACAGCACAGAGCCATAAAATAATATTAATGATCAGCCCTGAGAGATGTGTAACCCTCTTCCCTGTGCCCAGGCTGTGCTCTTCTCCCTCTCCTTTCTGCAATGTGCCTTTGCACACCTTTGTTCTCCCCTCCCAGCTCAGCGGCCACATGCTGGGTGGGCAATGGGCAGGAGATGCTTCTCCATCCACACTGCCAGCCTCACATCTGCCTGCCTCCCACCCAGCTGCTGCAAACCCCTCTCAAATTTAGATCTCCCTGCTGGGGCGTGGAGCTGCTGCACAAGCAGCTTGGCCAGGAGAAAAAAAAAAAAATCAATAATCTTTTCAATAAAGCATTTTATCCCTTATATATATTGTGTCTCATAAAGATTTTTACACAGACAAAAAGTTCAGAAGTTGGTGTAAAAAATGTTGGGAAAAAGGTGAAGATACGTAAGTAAATTACAAACTTGAGGCTGTTTGCAGTACCTTGGGAAAGTGGGAGTTATATTGATGAGTTTTTATTGATTTACCATCATTCCCAGTGTGGACATTTTCTGGTCTATTATACCACAGTCGCAGCATATTCCCATCGCAGCACTAAAGAGGAAATATGGACAGCCTGACCTTGGCAATATGGAGATAATGAAATACCCTTAATGATCCTTCCCAAAGATTTTACAAGCCAACTTCAGATTGTACCTACTCTGTGCTATGCTAATTTCTAAGGAGGCTTGTGAGCAGTACCAGGGGTTTAGAGCTGGAATCCTAACCGTGGGTGTTTGGGGGTTAAATGGAAGGGAAAGGAGGTGACCTTGCCACCGGACAGACAGAAGTTGCTGTGGAAGTCCCTGGTGCTGCCAAGAGGACCTGGGGTTATTTCTTCAAGGGAGTGGAGGTCTGTGTGACCAGCACTCGTTTTGCTCCGGTGCCCAACCTTTGGCAGGGCTAGGGCTGCCCACACACCATGGTGCCCAGGGCTGGCCGTGCCACATTGGCTGCTGCAAGTCTCACCACAGAGCTGTGGCCCCGGAGGAATGTGCACAGCACTGGGAAGAGTTGCGGCACTTGAGGGTGACTTTGGGGACAGCTCAAGGAGATTTACCATATATATACCTGCCTGGAATTGTACCTAGCAGGGACATAAATAGTAGGTTTCAGTGCTCTGCTTTCTTCCTCTCCCCTCCCAGGCCCAGCTGGCAACACAATTACCAGCCCCAAAGTATTATTTTCTTAATAAAAACGTTACATGTAAAGCAGAGTCACAAATGAGTAACAAACCCATGCAGATTTCAATCACTCCCTTCTTTATTCCCCAGCGAGATTACTAATGACCTTCACACAAACCTCCACCAAATCTTTTTTAAAGGCAAATATTAATTTCCTAGCATGAAAAAGGGAAATAAAAAAGCCTATTTTTCATGGGAACCATGCAGAAAGAAAGATATATTTTCCTTCAAAAGGCGGGGAGGATTTTTACATTTTGTCACTTGCTTTGCATAGAGTTGGTACCACCATTTGTTCACCTCTGAATGTAATCTCTCCCCATAAAGCTCTGCTTTAAATTCCTCAGCTACCTGTTAGGCTCTGATAGCTCTTTAAGCTACACCCGGAGCGTTGGAGGCTGTGTGCTCCTGCAGTGTGTTTCTGACTCACTGGGAAGAGACTGGGAATGACTCTTTAAATTTTAACAGTCGGGCCATTCATTTTTAAAAAGAATGCACCAAAGCAATGTAACATTTTATAGCAAACCCTCCAAAAGTCATTTATAATACAACAATCCTTTCCAAGAAGTGGCGTTGTGCTGTGCTACAGCACCCATGGCTGAGGCATTAACCCAAGCCAGCAAACGCTGGAGGTGGGAGAAAAAGAGAGACACAGGAGCACCTGGGGACACGCACACCTGAAAATGCAGAGAGCTGAGCAGAACCAGCCTCGCCATCACCTGACACTATGCAGAGCCCAGGAGGTCCTCTGCAAGCTCCACATTATTTCCAATGTGGGCATACAGGGAGATGCTTCCAAAATGAGAAGAAGCATTTCATCATAGAAAGGCTTCGGCTGGAAGGACCTTAGAGATCATCTACTCCAACCTGCCTGCCATGAGCAGTGACATCTCTCAACTAGACTCAGCCGCTCAAGACCTCAGCCCAGGTTGGCTGAAGCCTCAAGCATCTAATGTTTATTAAGCCCTAAGATCTGATATAACACCATTGGTTTGATGAGTTCCAGACTAGGTTTATGGGATCTCAGGGTGAGTTTGGACCTGAACTTTTGGCTGTCACTTGCTTCCAGCAAGCTTTCCACTGCCTCAGGGTTTTGTTTGTGCCTCAGAGTCAGAGCTAACCCACTGGTACGAAATGCAAAGCTGTCTTGGAGCACAAACCCAGGCTTCACTGAGGAGCAGGGATCCAGCCAGACTGTGCAAAATAGCACCTGTGCTGGTTCCATGGTCAAAACAGTGGTACACGTTGCAGCTTCTTCCCTTATTTCAGGCTTTATCTACATTTTTGGTGACATTTTAAAACATCAGCTTCATTAATCAGTTGAAGGAGTGGTTTGGAGTGGTTCTGGAGGTTATTTGCTGGAGTTTTATTCCCTAAGTTCTGTAAACTTTTCTCAGAACCGCCCACTTAAGAGGAGTGGAAAAATCTGTAAGAGCCAATGTAAAACGAAACTCTGTGCTGGGAGCCATGAATGCTTGCTAGTTACATTCTGCTTCCAGCATTTTCTTGTCACCATGTGGCACATCTAACTACCAATACTCACTTCAGCCACATGCTGAAAAAAGTCCTGTTGTGTTCTCACATTTTATCAGTACCATGAGATATTCAGGTCCATCTTTCCCTTCCCTTGCCAAACAGCAAAATGCTTTCTCCTTTGGAAGGAGATGACAGGACACTGCATTAGCTGTGCAGGCTGGTCAAACCATGGGGTCCTGATGGTGACCCCTTGGAAAAACCTTCATAGCAGTGCATGTCCCTGCAGAAGGAGCTATGGAAAAGGGCAAGAGCCCCAGCAGCCAGAGGTTGGTCAGGAGCAGCAGATCTCTTCCATGAGCTCAGCCACAGCCTCCTGCCCTCACTGTCCCGCAGTCCCAGCAGGAAAATGAGCTTTGTCCCAGCAGGAAAATGAGCCTCGTCCCAGCAAGTGACCCTGTGAGCAGATGCTCCTGCTGAGCATCCCTGGAGAGCAGCACCCAGGCTCGACTGAGGAGGCTGTGCCTACATGGTGGGAGTGAACTGTGCCCTGGGACCCCAGGGCAGGAGGGAGGGAGAATGGGGAGCTGGGATGGAAAGCCCAGGTCAAGGGACCGCACTTCTTTGCTTTGGTGAGTTATCAGCCCATCACCACACAAAACAAGCAACAGTCTGCCTGCACGTTTTTTTTTTTTGGAGGGGGGGGAGAAAACAGTTAATGTGATAACAATGGCTCTAAATCAGGCACAGAACTTCAAGTACAAGTCACAAGAAGTTGTTAATACCTTTATTATGGGATAAAATGTATTCATGATATTAAAGACATCACATTTCTGCCCCGGTGTCACATTTTAGATGTAGCGTAGATAAATGATATATCACTGTAAGAGATCTACAAAAACCATTAGTAACCATGACATTTTGACGTCAGATTTTAAAAAATTCCTAAGTAATCTTTTTGATTTATGAAATGGTGTCCAGGTTCATCGAGACTGATCTCAGATTTATCACAGCCTGGTTAGAATTATTAATGATTTTCAATTTGTAAATCCAATGCCGGCATGTCCAAGTGCTCTCAGCAAAATCACGGAGAGCTGACAGGGAGATTTTGCTCAATCCATAGTTTTCGGCTCTGACGAGATTTTTTTTTTTTTTCTCTCCCCCCCCACCCCCGGTTAACCCTGGGCAGCCCGGAGCGGGCGGCAGCGCCGCACACAAAGGCATTGTTCTGCCGCCGCACAAAGGAGTCGCGTCCCGGGCAGCGCCGCATGAATCACAGCCCGAGCGGCCGTGAAACGCACGGCGGCACCAGCCGGGAGCGAGCTGACTTTTACGGGCTCCTGCTGAAGACCCTTAAAGACTTAAATTATAATGAGAAGAAAAGCTGATCTAAGCCAAAACAGGCGGGCTCGGGTAGTTGGTCGTTGTGGGTTTTTTTTCCCCCCCCACCCCCTACAATCCATCACGGGAGCAGATGAAAGGGAAGCAGGGGCACAGGGAAAGGGCAAAAGAAAAACGACCAAGCACAGGCACGTTTCCAGCCCTCGGCAGCCTTGCGGGAGGAGAAAGCACAACGTGGGTAAATAGTTACCAACTGCAGAGCCCAAGCAGAGTATTTATTTCCTAATTTAGGGAATAATTGTCCCTCCGCTACAGGAAGGGATTAGAGGCAGAGTTGGATGCTGAAATGCGCTCTCTACAGCAGCAAGCTGGCTGCGCCTCAGGAGCGGGGTGAGAGGGGTCTGTGCCGCCGTCCCTGCCCTTTCGCGGTGGCAGGTGTCACCAAGTGGACACTGCCAGTGTCACCTGCCAGCTCCTCCATGACCAGCATTGCCATGTAGTTTTTAAGGCGGTTAAAGAAAACCCGCCAGAATTCATCCTTAGGTTCAAGACAGCTAAATTATTATTTACTTCCCAAAATTATATCTGTAGTGTGCCTAAGGCACTGAATTTTCAAGGCTTTGAGCTCTGCAGCTCTCAAGCAGTGAGTGCCAGCTCTGGCTGCCTGGCTGGGAGTTTCCAGCCCAGCACTGGTTGTGGGGGGTGAGGGATGCCAGCAGTGGAGCTGGGCTGGTGTCCCATAGCTGGGTAGATAACCTGGAACCACTCAAACCATCACACTACTGTGCTCCACATCCCTCCAGCCCCATTCTGCACTCCCCCTCCGGCTGAGCAGCAAGGATTCACATGCTTCCCCTTCCAACTAGGTTTGATGCAACCTTTTTAGCTTCAAATTTTGCAAAACGTCTTCCAAGCCCAGAAAGGAAAAATATAATTTCTTGCCTGAGAAGCAATGCAAAGCTCCTGCTCCTGCTTCCTCACCCGCTGGTCAGGGTGGTGGGTAACACAGAATCACACAGAATTAACTGGGTTGGAAAAGACCTTTGAGATCATAGAGTCCAACCTATCACCCAATATCTTCTAATAACTAATCCCTGACACTAAGTGCCTCATTCAGTCTCCTTTTAAACACCTCCAGGGATGGGGACTCCACCACCTTCCCGGGCAGCCCATTCCAATGCCAATCACTCTTGCTGGGAAGAATTTCTTCCTAAAATCCAGCCTGAACCTGCCCTGGAACAGCTTGAAGCTATGTCCCCTTGTTCTGTCCCTGGGTGCCTGGGAGAAGAGACCAACCCCACCTGGCTGCCTCGTAGCTCATACCTACTTAGTGGTTACAAGGTTTTACCTGGATAAAGGGCTGACTTAGTGCTGACAGAGCAGGTCACAGAATCATAGAATTGTTTAGGTTGGATGGGTCCTGCCAGTGAAATTTTTCACCTGTGCCTTCATCCAACACACTGGCCAAATCATCAGCTCCTACTCCCAGAACCACTCAAATTTGTTTAAAAACGGCAAAGGAAGCTTGGGCTGTGAAGGCTGTTTTAAATTACCTCTGCTTCTGGAATCCACATGCAGGCAGGGTAAAATAGGTGTGCAGCCTGGACTGTGCAGAGGAACAGGACTTCAGCCTCTAAGTAGATTTGAGCTTCATACTGCAGGGAGACAACATTTCAAGTAGGGTAAAACTCCAGGAATCCTCTGGGCTAGGGCTGCTGTGGCAGAGCACTTCACAGAGCAGTTGGGTGCCTGGAGAGAGTCACTCTCTAGGGTTTGTATTTTTTTTTAATTCTCAAGCACTCCACCTTAATTGGGCAGGTAAAACTCTATAATTAGGGACCTTAACTGGGGAATTTTTCTAATCCATCATATCTGCTCCATTATTCAACTCTATCAAATCCAGGCATGCAAGGAGAAGCAGGACATTCTTCACAACACTGTCAATATTAACGTCTTTCCAATTACAGAGCATTATAATGGCAATCTAATGAGGAGCTGTGACATGCTGGCTGCAACTCCTAACTTTTGATTAAAGCCTCCTTCAAGATGCTCCCCTTTAATTTATGGCTGTCCGGGCAAAGGGAAAGAAGCACCGGGAAGTGGGCAGCCTCCAGCACGTTCTCTGGACACCCCCAGACTCCTCACAGCCCTCTCTTTCTGCTGACCTGGAGAGCTGCACTGAGCCCAGCCCCAGCATGGCCTTTCCCTCCACGCCTCCCCTAGCGCTGCTCTGCCAGGCAGGTGATAGATGCCTGTTCCCTTCCCCAGTGCTGGGCTGATTCCTTTCCCCCTAGGAGCCCAGTCCACAGCCTTGACCTCATCACCACTGCCAAAGCCAGCTCCAGCTGGACATCTTTTCCCACCTCAGGACACCTCTTATGGGAGGCAGAGACAACAGGAGTCCTCCCCTCAGACAGTGACTGACATCTCTATCCATCCCAGGCTCTGTCATGGACTCTGCCAGGAGAAGCCTCTCAGTTTATCTGCTCACATCCTTGTAGCCTTGACACCAGGAAATGAATTTCCAAACTGATAAAGACACCTTGCTTCTTACACAACTCTCCCTCAGGTGAGACTCGACTCCATGCAAAGACCAAGATACTCAGTCGTGCATCCAGGCAGGCATGAGCCACAGCAACCTGATACCTCACACCAGGCTGATCTTTCATCACTTCAGCACAAGCCAGCCCTGCCCTCCACCTGCTCCTGCTCCTGGCTGTGCCCTCCCAACTCTGAGAGCCCCAAGCCTGATACAGCAGTGCAAAAAGCATCCCTGCAGCTCTCACCTGCTCCCTTCCCACCTGTCAGAGATGAGTAGATGCTTGTTTTTTTTCTCATTGTGTCTTTCCCAGATGCCATCCAAACCAGGAGCATGACAGATTTATTTCTGGTGTTCTGATAGACCAATCACTGCACTTATTTTATTTTTCTTTTAATTTTAGATCATCTGTAAGTATCTAACTGTGGAGTATCAACTGTCCAAGACTAAATGCAATGAACAGAGTTCTGCCCAGCCCTGCTTTTACTCTTTTTTTGTTCTCTGATGTGCCATTTCTTCCTGTGACCCCAATATTTGCTTGCTCCCAAATTAAATGGCACATACCCAGATAATTTGCTGCCTGGGGTCAGCCAGCCTCTCTTCCAGCAGTTCTGCTTCCTGGATTTCCTTGGGACTTTAGAATCTCTGCAGATGGAAAGGTTTGTTTTAGAAGCCACACTTTGCAGATTGCTGCCACAGTACACATTTCATCTAATGCAGCCTTTTACTGATTTGCTTTAAAAGGTGTCAGTTATCTAAAAGCACTGTGGACAACGAGGAAGACACCTCCATAAAAAGAACCACCTTTACACAGGCAACACGTGAGAAACAGGATGAGGTGGGAGTAAATTTGCTCATAAGTAATGTGAAACTAATGGCTTTAACACACCCTGCTCATGTGTCAGTCGAGTTCTTGCACCACCTCGCAGCACACCTGGACACCTGCTTGGCTTCCAAAGCCTCACAGAACCATAGAATGCACTGGGTTGGAAGGGACCTTTAAAGGTCATCTAGTCCAACCCCCCTGCAGTAAGCAGAGACATCCCCAACTAGATCAGGTTGCTCAGAACCCCCTCAAGCGAGACCTTGAATGTCTCCAGGAATGGAGCCTCCACCACCTCCCTGAGCAGCTTGTTCTGGTGTTCCACCACCCTCACAGTAAAGAACGTTTTCCAAATGTCTCACTGAAGTTATGGTGTGGCCAGCCCAGCCTGATGAGATGTGGACAGTACCCAGGGCTAATGGGACCAGCTCCATGGCCAAGCTGCCACTCTCTGCCCAGACCCCATGCCAGAGAGAGCAGGGTTGTTTGCTGAGGGTCACTGCAGCCAGCACAGCAGTCAGCACCTTCCCAGAGCTGTTGCAACACCAGCCCATTTGCTAGAATGGCCATCTGGGCCAGTGAGGTGGCTGAGACGGTGGCTGTGGCCATTACCTGTTGCTGCTGAACCTTCTGCCTGGAATGGCATCTCACATCACACCTGGATAAGAGACCTAACAGGGATGAGACCTGTCCTAGCCCTGCTGGCATCCCTGGAGCACTGCCATACCTGGGTCTGCACCTACTCAGCACCATTCATCCATCAGCAAGTGGCTCCAGGGGAAGCCCCCACACCTTCTACACATGCACCAGCACATGATGAGGCCTCTGCAAAGTCCCCCACATGCAGTTTACCAGCACCATACACCACATTGCAACCTCTGAGTGCTTAAGAGGCAGAGGGGTTCAGCCCCTCCACTGGCTTTGTTCTGTGATGGCTGCTTGGGCTCCCTTCACATGACAAGGGAAGAGTGTGAGTTGTTGATACTGTGGCTGAAAAAAGGGGTTTATTAAAATATTCTTCTGACAGGTTCATTTTCTGAATTCCTCTGGATTATTTCCAGCATTCCAGTTCCATCAGAAAAAGCTCTTTTCAGAGGATGGGGAGAGGCTGTGAGTCATTTCTTCCCTTTTCTTCTCATTTAGATGGGAAAGGTTAATCCTTTGAAAGTCTGAAATAGCCACAACTAAGTGTGAAGGAGTGTGCTGCTTCACAAGGCAAGGGGAGAAGTGCTTGGCCACAGCAGTATCTTGAGAAGCTGTAATCCTGCACGAGAAGTCATAATAACAGAGGGAACAAATTGTCAGAGGCACTGCTGCTCGGGTTCTCTATGTTGTGCTGCAGCCATGGCCAGGCTGCAGGGAGTGCGAGGATCTCCCTCCTCTGACAGGGGAGCAGGCTGCTGCAGTGAGGTGACTGATGCTGTTTCATGGACATGATTCATCAGGGTGCAGCAGAGCATCATGACCCCAGCAGGTGAAGGAATGGATGCTGGACACCTTCTTCATCTGAGCTCTTTTTAGAAGCCTGGGACTGGATGAACTCGAAATTACCATAGCCTCAGCTAGACAGTGGCACTGTGAGAGCCTTCACACCTTTAATTTGTGTGCATCCTCCACGGCCAGAAAACAGCAAAAGACCATCAGGTTAGCTGTGGGACTCACAGTGGATGCATGGCCAAAGGCCCTGATGGAGGCAGCTGCGTTCAGCCATCGCTCAGAGTCAAGTGATCCATCCCAACAGCCACCCAGGCTGCAGCAGCTGCAGATGAGGGTCCTGCAGGCCAGCACTGCACTCAGGAACCATGCCAAGGGCCTCCAGAGACAGCTGGCAGGAGCCCAGCAACCATGATCTCCCAGCTAGCCCTTGCCCCCAGGGTCTTGCCCACACCTTGCAGCTGGTTTTGGTGAGTCCTTGACCTACCGTTTCTGGTATTCATCCTCCACCAGGTTCAAGAAGTCAGGTCCCATGGAGGAAGGGACATGTAGGGACCTAAACCAGCAACAAGTCCTACACTCCAGACCTTGGGACAGGGGGAAAGGGGCCAGTGCAGGGCATCCCCCCACTCCTCATCTGCCCCACTAACGAAGCAGCACCGTCACCTCTTTCTGGCACAGACTCCACTCCAATTGCAAGCTAACATGACAGCAGGCACACACGATAATAACCCAGAGAGGAGACATGGCTCTCAAGACATCTACAGACTCCAGATTAAATGAAATTTTGACAGAGAAAAATATGTATTGGCAACATTTCTTGATCCACAATTCAAAGAGCAAATTGAAACCATATTTCCGTAAGAATCAGGCGCTGGAAAGAAGTTCTTAATAAACAAAAAGAGACAGGTCATGTAATTCACTCCCTTTTCCTCTTTTTTTCATTTGTTGGCCAGCAACTATTAAGAGTCAAGGAAAGAAGGTTTTCAACCAAAAATTTGTACTTGAACCTGACAAACAAAACAACTTGGAAGGAAGTTTCCCAGCTGCAAGTCGGAATATTTATGTCTGGAGATGTAAGGAACATTTCAAAACATTAAACAATTTGGAGGGGGTGGGGGAAGAAAAAAAAGAAAAATTTCTGGGTTTGGGTTGAGGTCGGCTGGTTTACAGCCTCTGCTCCTCCTCACTTTTAAAAAACAATGGTGGGGAGAATGGCTGTGGACTTCTGGTTTGCTCAGGGACAAATTAAATGTTACCTTCTGGAAGACAGTCAGCACATCAACAGCTTCTTGGAGCCTGGCTTAAATGGGTCAGCTTGACTTTTACATGGGAGTAACTCTAGTATGTGTCCCATTTGAAGATCTCTGTGTGGGGGTAATTTCACTCAAGAGCCAGTGCCCTCAGCTCAGAATTCTTTTTTCACTGGATTTTCTGCTCCAGTTATTTGCAGGATGTAGAGCTTTGGCAGTGTCTTGGTTTGAAATGCTCAACACACAGGGACGCAAGCTGAAGAGTAAGGACATGGACACGCACAAACATCAAGCACTGGTGTTAGGAACAGGCTCTTTATGGGGACAGAGAAGCCTCTCCTCTGAGGGCACTCAGTGTTCTTACTGCTTTATGAGCAGCAAGATCTCCCCAGGACAATGGGCATCTCCTTCTCCCAAGTGTCCTCTGTCCTTGTGCGGAGGAGCTTAACTGTGAAGGGAAGAGCTACATGAGGATGGTGGAGCACTGGAGCAGGTCGCCCAGGAAGGTAGTGGAGGACCCATTCCTGGAAACATTCAAGGTCATATTGGATGGGTTTCTGAGAGGCCTGATCTAGTTGAAGATGTCTCGATTACTGCAGGAGTGCTGGAATAGATGATTTTTAAACATCCCTCCAACACAAACCATTCTATGATTCTCTGATGCATCTCACAACAAAAGTATTGTTCCCTTCTGCCTGTGCCAGTCTAGAGAACCACAAAGAGGGGAACAATTCTGGACACTGCACAGAAAGGAGCTTGATCTCAGGCAGCATTGAAGTGTTTCACATGTCCCTGCACGCTCTGGACCTGAACCCAGCACATCAGCCCTCATTCCCGATTCAGCTCAGGGCCACTGCAAGCCATGGTGAAGGCAGTGGTGTGAGAGCATCTGCTCTGTGTCTGAGCCTTGGCTGGGAAATGAAGACTGTGACGTCTGCTACAGAGAATGAGATCTCCCTACCAAGGAGAAGCAAATACAGAGAAGAGAAGAACCTGATGTCAAAAGTTAAAAGAAAAAAAGAAAAAAAAAAAAAAGAGGCTTTTGCTGCTTTTTTTTTTATTGTGTGACCAAAAAAAAAAAAAATTAAAAAAAAAAAAAATATTGAAAGCTTCCTCAGCAGAGCTTCCAACAGGAGAGAGGTGGCAGCAACTGCAGCACACAGCTCCAGTGCTGTGCCCAGCACTTAGCAGCTCAGACGCCCCCCGTGCCAGGGATCCAGGTTGGGTGCTCACACACAGGCTGCCAAGCAGACGTGGCACTGTGTGCCACTCGAGTGAAACAATTCATTTGTAGAGCAGCTGAACGTTTGCCTTTGGATTATGTTTTCAATGGAAATGCCTTATTCCAGAATGAAGATTTTCTAAGAAAAACTGTGTCAATCAAAATAATTTTTTTTTTTTTTTCTGTTCCCAAGTGCTGTGGGTCTGGATCTGGGGGCTGACACTGCATTTCTTTCCTGTTTGGAAAGTGTCCTCCTGTCCTCTTTCCTACTAAGTGAGAACTGGAGGAAAAAGACCGGAAATAGGGTTTAAAAAAAAAACAAAAACATACAACCCCCACCCCCCCAAAAAACCAAAAACCCAACAACAAAACCAACCCACAACACCCAATTTGTGGAAATCTTTAGGAAAAACCTCCCAGGAGATAGACCTGAAGGTGCCCTGCTGTACATCATCAAGTTTCCAGAGATTCATTTCCCAGACCCAGAGGAGCAGAGAAGCATCAGTGAGAGGAGCTACTCCTGTGGGCCATCATTTTCACCAGGGTGGGACCATCAGCCTCAGCATGAAGCCTGAGACCTCCGAGATCCTCACCAGCCCAGCAGCTGGTTGCAGTCCCAGGAGGGATGAGGTGATCCATGTCAGTGTTGGTGTGGCAGAGCTGGCGGCTGGACCCTCCCGCACCACAGAGTGACATGAATTAGCCTATGACAGTGACAGAAAATGGAAAAGAATGGCCCCGCAAATGCAGTTACAAGAGAAAGGCAAATTGATTTAGTGGACATATGAGTATTTTTGAGAGAGAAAGCAAGAGAGCTGCCTGACATATTCCGAGATACCCTACAATTGCTTCTCTTAAGGAGATGTCATTCAGATTTTCCTGAACTAGCCTTTAAATTACAGTTCTATAAATAGATAGGACACTGGCAGTATTTACAGTGTGAGCATCAGGTGAAAAACTACAGCTTCTGCAGCGTCTGCTCATCTCACCTTGTATCTGCCCTGCTGGAGGTTAACTCTTATTTCCATGTTAATGCCGTCTCAATCCCAATGACTGCCATTTGTCAAATTAACATTCATTTCAACAACCCAAAAGTGAGAGCTTTTAAACATTAATTCACAACTATGAGCTCTTCTCGGCACATTATTATGTTACTGTGATGAAACAAACTGCCTATGGAAAGATATAGATCCTACTGGAAAACGTTGGCACTGCAGATGAGAGAGGAAGCCCATTACGGAGGCAGAGCTGATGCAGGTTCCCGTGGTGAGAGCAGAGGTGCCCACGGGCTGAGGCTGGCAGAGGCAGGAACCAAAGGAGCCAGGAGCCCATGGAGCTGCTGCCCAGGCAGGAGCTGCTCAAGCAGACCGTGCAGCAACCCTGCTGGGGCTTGGGGCCATCGTGGTGCCCACCAATGTATCCCGCTGGGGTCACTGTGGAGCATGGGGCTCTAGAGTCCCCCACCCAGCTGGAAACAAACTTTCCTCTCTTGGCATCTTCCTCTGCTTCCTGCACAGAATTCCTGGGAAGCGGCTTGCTGAACACCCAGTGCTGCTGCTCCACAGCTCTTTCCAAGGCAAGAGATTATCATCTGAGCATTGAAATCTGTGCTATTTTGAGTCTGCAATTATTCCAGCTCTCACCACGACTGATCAATGTGCTGTCTCTGATTAACAAGACAAATTAAGGGAAGGGCACTCCTATGACAATGGCTGATGAGGGCTGCTGCTGCCACATCCCGGGGTATGTGCATGGGTGCAGACAAAGGCAGGAAGCACCCAACAGCCCTTGGGACTCCCCTTGTAAGGGAGCCACTCTTCTCCCAGCACACGGGCACCTCCCTCCTGCAATGGCAGCAAAGCTCATGGCCTCATCACTACCCTTCTGCTGCCTGTCTCCAGAGAGGAGATGTAGCTCTTCCAAAAAATGCTATGTTCACAACCATGTGCTTCAGGCAGTCTCGGCTTGGAACAGCCAGTGAGATGCTGGACATGGAGAAAAACCCACCACCTTTTAGCTGGTGACCACCACCAGCCCCTTCCAGCTCATCTGGAGGCCACCAGCTGCTCCCTGCAGCCTCGATGCTGCATGTGATGCTCAGCAGAACTTCTTCCTCTCTGCCACCCTCCTGCAGGTCAAGCACTGCAAAGTCCATGTTGTCCCCAGGGGGTCGGGTTGTCCTCCCTCCCACCACTCCTCTCCCCAATGCCTCATCCCTCCCATCCTGTTTTCCAGAGCCCAGTTCTAGTTTTAATTTTTCCATGCCAGTGGTGTGGCAGAACAGGATTTCCTCTTGCCTTTCAGAATGGAATGGGAGACTGAGACTGGAGGGTTCCCCAGGGGCACTAAGAGTGCTTCTTCCTTCCCAGGACCAATCCCTGTAGGCTTGCCATGGATCCCACAGGGGTCTGCCAGGGGCGGGTGCTGCTGTGTGGGTCAGAGCCCTTCCCATGGGCTGGTGCAGCCCCAGAACAGGTCTCAGAAAGACTTCAGGTTGGCTGGAGATAAAACTGAGTGGATAACAGCCTGGTGCAAACCTGTCGTTTGGCCTGTGCGCTGCTCTCTTGCAGCCAGGGTGAGCTGCTGCCCTCCCTCCTGCCCAGCACCACTGTGGGCATGCTTGGAGCTCTCTGCCACGCACTGGGGCTGGGAGTGCCTATCCCACATCTGGTCTCCGGATTTTCCTGAGGGTCTATCTCCCCAAATAAGCAAAGACAGATACCTACGACTCAACTGCATCTAGAATAATACATGGCTCCTGACTGAATACAAGGCTGTAATTCAATCAAGATGTTCTGCTGACACCATAAACTGGGAGAGCAGCTCAAAGCAGCCGCGTATAAATGCCAGCAAAACCCTGAGACTGAATTACAGCTGCACTGTTGCACCAGACACCGTCGTGGCTCAAACACAGGGGAACAAAGTCCTCTTTGTTAAACTAATTATTTTAATATATATAAGGAAAGGAGAGAAAGGACCTGTTAAATATTTACCGTTTCAGGCCTGTTCTCCTTAGGACGTGAGTTTGGTTTTTGGTTTTTTTTGCCTGTTGTTGATATAAGCTGTTATGTGCAGCAGTTAAATCTGCCTATAAAAAGGGAAAGGTTTGAAGTGTGCATGACATATTTCAGGGGGACAGGGTGACTCAGGGGGTTGGTAATGGAGCACGCAGCCTTTCACCTCTGGAGCGCTGGTTTGAATCCAAAAGCCATTACCATCTGGAGGTCGTTTGCTGGCATCTCTGCTATGAGCTGGGCTGTTCTCAGCCCTAATGACTGAGAAGTCATGGTTAAAAGGTCCCCGACTCTGGCACACTGCCTGGTGATCTTATTGGAAGGGGTCAGGAGGGCAGGGGAAGGGGCTTGAGTTCTCTCTGCCCTCTTTGGGACCCCTCAGGACAAACACAGTCTGTTGCTCCCCGGGGTGTCACCAGTGCTACTGTATCCCATGGGATCAGGAGAGCTGGGGACACCCAGGAAAGCAGTGAGTCCTCCTCATCCTAGGAGGGTTCAGCCCAGGAGCACCCAGGCAGTTGTGGCAGCACAGGGGCTCTGGCAAGCTCCAGTTGGCCCCATCCTGCTGCAGCTGCTGGGGAGTGGAGCAGAGGAGCCCCAGGTCCCACCAGCACAGGCCAGCATGTGACCAAGGGAGATGACTCTGGAGGAGTTTGGAGAAGCTGTTGCCATGGGAACGGCTGTGTTTGCTGCACAGAAGAGCGTGGTGGTGCCTGGGTACTGCCACCCTGGTCAGGGCACCGCTGGCCAGCACCTGGGTGGAACGTCCAGGGAGGGAACACAGGATGTGCCCAGTTGGTCCAGCACAGGTGACACACAATGCCTGTGGCTCAGGCTGCCATGAGGCTCTGCCAGGTCAGGATTGCAGAGCTGCAGGAAAGTTGTGGCTACGCTTGAAAGCACCAGGGACAAATTGTCACCCGACTGGCAGTAGAAAACAGATCCCCACCAGCTGAGACACCCTTGGCTCCACAGGACCCTCAGCACCCTGTGTCTGGAGTTCGATGTCCTAAAAGCAGTAGCACCCAGATCAGAGCCCTCCCGTGGCTTGGCATCCGTGGGCAGGCAGGTCACCGGGCACCAACAGGAGCCCAGCATGGCTCTGTGGGGCCACCACTGCACCGTCCTGGCCACTGAGCCCCCAGGAGTGCATCCCACCAGCGGCGGTGGCAAAGCAGCCTCCTGGTGACGTCTCCTGATGGCTGACCCTCTCCATGAAGATTAATGGCAAGCGTCTGCCTCCGCTGGTGCTGCCGATTCAGTCTGGCTGGCTGCTAAGAAAATGAGACCTCTGGCCCCAGCCCACCACAGGGACAAGGCTTCAGTTTCGTCCCTCCACCCCCCCAAAAAAAAAAAAAAAAAAAAAAAAAAAAAAAGA
>VWZI01015448.1:280161-293711 GCA_013396835.1 Psilopogon haemacephalus
AATTAAATTTCGGCTTAAGCTCCTTGGTTATAAATAAAAGAAAATAAAGTCAATAAAACAATAAATATCTAACCGAATGAAGCAGAAATTACATCCAATTATATTTTCTTTAAAGCCCAATTTATCTGCCAATATTTTCCTTTTAAATGCTCATGTTACTTTTTCACTTACTAACAATAAATGCCTGGGTGCATTTCAAAGTGGTGCCTTTTCTATTATTTCATTTCCTGGAGTCCTCGGCTTGAAAGGACATTAATAGCACACTATAAATAAAAAAAAATAAAAATAAAAGAAAAGGAAAAGGGAGGGGGAAAAAAAAAAAGTTACTTAAGGATTTACAGCTGAGGATTTCTATGGAAACAAACCAAAGAGGAGAGTTTGCATCAGCGTGGGGGTGGTGGATGGAAACAAAGAGCACACACTGGAAATAGAAAAGAAAAGTTCAGCTGCTACACGGCAACTCAGGGGCCTCCTACCCACCAGTGTGGTGTACCTGAGGGGGTCACTCAGGCTGGCAGGGCCATGCAAGTACCTCATGGGTGAGGACACCCTGCCAGGCAGCCACAGGGTCATGGTGATGCTCTGGCATGATGACACTCATGGGAGGCTCTGGTTTGGGGGGCTGGGAGGGTGTTCGTGGTGCCAGAGCCCCAGCCTGTGCCCAAGGCTGCTGAGGGGCTGGAGCACAGCTCTATGAGGAGCAGCTGAGGGGGCTGGGGGTGTTCAGCCTGGAGAAGAGGAGGCTCAGGGGAGACCTTATTGCTCTCTACAACTCCCTGAAAGGAGGTTGTAGCCAGGTGGGGGTTGGTGTGTTCACTCAGGCACCCAGGGACAGAACAATCTCAAACTGCACCAGAGCAGAAGCAGTCTCAAAGTGTACCAGGGCAGGTTTAGGCTGGACATTAGGAAGAAGTTCTACACGGAAAGAGGGATTGCCCATTGCAACAGGCTGCCCAGGAAGGTGGTGGAGTCATCATCCCTGGAGGTGTTTAAGAGGAGGCTGGATGAGGCACTTAATGACTTAATTAGAAGGGTTAGGTGATAGGTTGGACTTGGTGATAGGTTGGACTCGATGATCCTAGAGGTGTTTTCCAACCTGGTTAATTCAGTGATTCTGTGAAGATTTGAAGGAAAGCCAAAGGGACAGTCCTGCAAGCCAGGATGCTGCAGGACACTGAGATGCTACAGGACATGGGGACATCACAGGCTTGGGGCATCACTTTGCCCCTGTGCCCAGGTCCCGCACTTATCCACTGTCTGAGCATCTGAGCAACCACCAGCAACAAGGAACAACTCTGTTGCCAGCCCTCTCGCAAATGGGAAGCGGATTTCCCAGTGAGAGGGCCCAAAATGACTTGCATAACATAGGAAACAATTCAACAATCAAAAAATCTTTCACTACTTAATAGGATTTTATAAATTGAATTATGTCTTTAAGCGCTGACAGTCCGAGCCTATCAATCAATTAAGGGATGCCAGGCTCGAGCCTACAGTCTCACTTAGTGGCAGTATGCAGCTGTCGGTGGGCTCTGGTTGGGACACTTTGCTCTTCTAATGTGTCCCCCCCCCAATCCCCTATATAAAGGCAAAGTTCTGCCAGGGGCTGGTCAGGGGCTCCTGCTGCTCTTGGTAACGGTCCTTGCTCCAGCCCCACTGGATCAGGAATCTCCAGCCTCCAGGTCAGGGACACATCTGGGACATTTAGCAAAAGGAAACACCTGGGACCTCACTGGAAAATGTAGGGTGAGCCCAGCACAGGCACCCCAGAAACTGGCAAGAACATCACCCGAAATGGGAACACAGGCAGGAGCCCTCAGCCTCTGACCACCAGCCTGGAATCTGACCTGGGCTCTGCTCAGCTGCCTGCCGTTGAGACATCCTGCACAGAGGTGTGGTGTGCTCTTCTGTCCACCACAAGCTCACTGTGAACCCAGTGCCCTACACCACTTCTGCAGAGGGTATTTCCATCATTTGATGATGTCTGAACTTGGAGTTTTGTTTCCACTGTCCTTTCTCCAGCCAGCTCCCAAGGGTGGAGTGTTTCACCACTCACCTGCAAGCTGCACAGAAGCATAAAAGACTTTCTAAAGAAACCTGTTTTCCAGCCTTAATTGTTCATTGTGGATTTACTTTGCAGGTAAAATGGCCTTAATGTCACATTTGTGGCAGTGGGGCACAGCAGCAGAGCTGCGAGATTATGCCAAGGGGCTCCATCCAGCTCTCTTGGAGCTGGACAAACCCAGAGGTGGGCAGAGGCCCTTGGTGACCTCTTTGTCATGAGCAGGGTCTGTTTGGCAACTTCCGTTTAGGTGTCTGCAATTTGCCTCCCACACTAAGTGAGTATTAATGCAGTGGGTGAAGCTGCCGTTATTGATGGTGTGTAGGACCAGGTGTTCACAGCCGAAAGGTTAGTTTATTAATCCTCTGGGAGACCTTATGAAAAACAAATTCAGGTAAACAACATATTTTTCTTGACTGCTTTTCAAGATTTAAGGCAGGGATCCTGTTCTCTGAGTCTCTTTGACGCATTTCCATTGCACTCTGTTATTACATTCTTCAAAAAAAAAAAAAAAAAAAGAGAGAGATTGCTTCTCGTGCTACGTTCTGGGGAGAGAGAAACCTAATTGAATCTGCTGCCCGTGTGTGCTGGACAGCATCTCCTTCCCAGTTATGGATGGTCTGGAGAGTTACTAAAACACATGGTCAGGCCTATTTGAAAGACATTTTTCCACTAGAGGCCTGCAGTATCCCCTCCTTTCTCCACCTCGGGCAGCCTGTGCCTGCCATCCCCATCAGGTTTTGTGCCCCACACAGCCCAATCCTCCCTGACCTGCAGCCATTTCTCCTGGCCAGGAGCAAATTTTATTACAGCTCCTTTGTCTTGTTGAGCTGTGGTGGGGAGAAAATGAGTTTCCAAGTGAATCCTCCCAAGTGCCCCACTGCAGCAGGGTTCTGGGGTAGCAAGAGGACCAGGGGCTTGCACTGATGCCTTCCACCCACTGCGCCCCAGTGGTGCTCAGCATCACCATAGCACCACAAGCAGCCAGACTTGGCAGGGCAAAGCCACCAATCCAGAGCTCACTGCTGAGCCTGCTAAATGCCCCAGTGCTGCCAGGAGGGACTAGCTCACACGGGGCTGCCCTGGACCCAGCAGGGATAAGGTGGAGGCTAATTTGAGGAGGAATTGGGCAGCTGAGTGTGGCTGACTCAGCCCTGCTGCCCTTTCCATGTGCTTCTTATTTAACCTCTGAGCGAGGTGCTCAGGAAAGAGAAATCCTGTGCCCCGTGTATGACCACTGGAACTTGATTAAGCACTGAACTTTAATTAATTGACTGGCTTGGAGTAATAAGGTTTGCCAAATCACTTTGCCCAACGAAGAAGCGAATAGTTAATTTACATTAACTGTCAGGTGTGAGGGCTGCTGTGGTGCAAACTGCCGCTCTTCACCACCCACCATCAATCAGGTGAGGTGCAGAGCTGCCTGCCCTCCCACCACGACCCCCACACTTCCTCCATCCCTGACATGTGTCCCCTGGACCCCCACTATGGAACCCTGGACCCTCGACTGCAGCCACTGCGAGTGGGCGAAGCTGGAGCACTCAGCAACTCATTCCAGCTAGGGCAACATGATGTCACCACTGCTGGGTGCTGATGTCCCTGGGGACCCCTCCTGCACCCCTCAGCCACTGCTCATCTGGCATTGCTGCTCCCGAGAGGAAAGGCTGGGGCAAGGGCTTGCCATCAGTCATTCACATTGCACCACCACTGGCATTAAACCGCCGGCGTTTGGGGAAGCTTTCCAAATGTCAGCTTCACGTCCAGTTCAATTATTTCCACCCCACACCCGTGCAATGGAAGGTTAGGAGGTGAACCTCCACTGCCCAGCATGTGCCACACAGAGCCAAGCTGTGGCAAGCAGCAAGGAGGAGAACGTGCAATGCTGAGAAACACTTCCTGGACACAAGGGGCTGGGAGCAGGAGGGTGAGACACCCGGAGCACATGCCCTGCCTGCTTCCTCAGCGTGCATCTTCTGCTCTTTAAATTGATTGGCACTTTCTATTTGAGGAAAAATGAGTTCTTAAAATTGAAATACTGGTTATTGTTATGGTAATACAGCAAGGCTGAAGGCAGGAGAGATTTTAAGATACAAAAAAAGGTTAGTTTAAATCAAGCAACTGATAGGTGAGTCTATATAAAGTACTCAGGACTAATGAGTTCAGAGGTATCTGCGTAGTGGGTCCGGACCCCTTAATGCTGCTGATTCAAGTGGTGGGTGCAGGTAATAAGCAAGATAACCTGAGGCCTCTGAGATCATTATTGCTTTATCACGTTTGGTATAAAATATTTTTGGCCTCATTTAGGATGTCAGCCTCTATCAAATGCTTCCTTGCATTAAGAGCAGGACACATGGCTGCCGTGCCAGCATACCTGGAACTCTACAGCTGATCAGGGAGAAGCACCCAGGGCACCAGGAACCCTCTTCAGAGGACATGGCACTAAGCAGAAGATTTATGAATAATGCAACCAGAAAAGTACCGAGCCCATATTAGCGCGACATAGTGACTGATTCCCAACATATGTTATTGCTTTCTCTCATCTTTACCTGAAATTAGCAATTTGGAGTCCATACCTTTATTTGGAAAATAATAGTACAGACGGAATTATAAAAGTTTAATACGCTCTCAGTGAAATGAAAAATGAGTGGTTATGATATTGTCTAACACTTTCAAATGTGTTTATTAATTCATGTTTTAAATCATAAGTTTCATTCTGCAGGAGAGTCATACACAGCAATAAGCAAGTTTTAAAATATTAATGAATAAACAATATTTCTCTATTGAAATATAACATGCTTCTTTGAACAATGTACCAACGGTAATAAATCACAACCAGCAGCAAATTGCATTTCATATTTAATACAACTTGAACTCTGCCTTCTTATAAATGATATCTTTTTTGTTTAATTGGCGTCAGTTCAGATCTAGCAGATTGCTAATAAAATTCTGGATTTCCATATTTAATGACGCGTGCTCTTTATGCTGAATTCTACCACCAAAAATGCAGCTTTTCATTATCCTAATAGATGGCATTGAGAGGTGAGCTCATCTCACGCCCAACAGCCTTGTGAGCCCCCAAAGCCTCGACCAGGCTCCCAGCAGTGAGGAGCAAGGTTGTGTGCCCTCTGTGGATCCTGCTGGCAGAGCAGAGCACACCCCAGTGCCAGGCTTTCCACTCCCCGGTGCAGCCAGCAGTAGCTGGGACGTGGGGAGCTGTGCTGGTGCAAGAGTAGCACCCAAGGGTGTCAGGGCTGAAGGTGCTGGGACAGAGCTCATGCACACCTGCGTCCTCTCCTCTTTGGGTGTGCACTCTTCTGTTGGAGAAGGGACACCATCACTTCAGTGACAACTTCTGCTGGGCGAGTGGCTGGGTGGGCACAGACCTCACCAGAGCTGCCCTGGAGCCACAGCAAGGGGCATCCCTAAGCTCCTCCAGGCATCTCCCGTCTCCCAGTGCTAACCCCAGAGAAATGAACACGTGGAGCAGCAGGAGGAGGACTCCTTCACTACCAGGGGGTCATTGTTCCGGAGGTGTGCTCTTTGGGGCATCTTGCAAGTCCATCCATGCCCCTAAGGGTTGCCACCCTCCACCGCAGGAAAGGAGGCTCACTTAGGCAGGGCATGGCCATATCGTACTGATGGCAGCCCTAGACGAGCACACACGTCTGCACCCACGTTAGTAGCCACAGATATGAATGAAATTAATTGGTTTTAATTAGCCTGTGTAAACAAGGTCCTTAAATTTGTTGCCACGTGAGGGTTTTGGCAGTCTCCAATAAATTAATCCTTTTTATTATATCAATGACAGGAAGATGATCAAATAGGCTTTGATATAGATTTTGGGATTTATCACCTAGTAGCACTCTGATATGCTTGAACTTCTTTTTTTTTTCCCTGCTGCTGCTGCTGGAGGCAAGAACGAGGCTACAAACGGCGTTTACTACAGAGCCTGCTCGCAGGCAGAACGGGGGATTTGGCAACAAATGGACAGGGAACACCAGGGAAACTTTGAAGGAAAGTTTGTCTTCGGGGTTTGTTTGGAAAGTAGAGTTTGCAGTGGGTAGAGTCATGCAGAGACAGATGCGGGGGCAGAGGGGATCTTGTAACAAGGCAGAACAATTGGTGTGTCGTGTCAGCGCATCCTGCAGCGCCGGGCTGAGCTCAGCCCCTGCCTTCACCTCCAACACGGGCACAAGCGGTGCCATCCCGACGCTGGGGCATACGGTGCCTGTGCCCAGCCTGCCCAGCCGGACACAGAGGACGGCAGAAGGGAGAGCAGGAGCCCACAAGCCCCAGGGCAGGGAGGGCTTGGGGCTTTGAGGTTATGTCCAGTTGGCACTGGCTGTCCCAGCCACACCCAACTGGTGTTGCCTAATGTCCCTTTGCTGGCTGACACCAAGCAGTGCGAGTGAAGGGCAGGGGTGATGGCTGAGTTTGGGAGGGACAGCCCCTGATGTGCAGCCCCCAGCCAAGTGACTTTGCCACCGGGGACCAAGACTAGCCCACAGCTGTCCACCTGGCACAATGTGGCACAGAGCTAGCTCAGGGCTTGTCCCCAATGTCTCAGATGCTGCTGTACTGCCCTCCAAATGAACCATACAGGTGTGTAGATAAGTGCAGCACCCTGGGGCTTTTGGGCTATACTAAACACAACATGGTCACCCCCATCACCTTAGAGAGGGCATCAGCAGCTACCTCAACACCTGCCCTGCTTATCCTACAGTCTCAGCTTGTGCCTGCTTGTTTTGGCAATGGCTCCCCTTAGCTTGGTCTGGGCACATCATACCTCCCACCATGCTGAGCCTGTGAGAAGGGCATCACCAGTGCTGCAGGACACCTCGACAGGGCTGGTGCCTGCAGCAGATGCGCTCTGGCCTGTCACAGCTCATTTCCCAGGTACTGCTCGGACACAGCCCAGCACCTGCAGGGTGGCTGTCAGCAAAGATTTTAAATGCTGGCACCATCCTTCCCACTGCTGCCTGCTGCAGGAAGGAGCAAGTGGCTTTGTATTTCAGGTGCATGGGGAAAATAAATCTGGTGGCAGACGGACTGCTCAGGGTGCCCAGTGTGCCTGCAGGAGTGAGCAGCACCCCTGTCTCATCTGGAAGCCCAGGAGACCAATTTAGCAGCCGTGCTGTTCCAGGCATCTCCTCTCCTCCATGGGCACAACGCCCGGGGAGCTGCTGCACACAAAACCTTCTCCTGCTCTCTGCCACCAAGGGAAGGATAACTGGATGGGAATCCTAATCATATATTATATTACCGTGTCATATTAGACTAATAAAATCCTAATATGATACAGGAATGGGGAGCATATCATAACTCCTCTGTGGCTAATACAATGCACGCAATAAATCACTCCCAGGGCTTATCCTTAACAATTGTATCAGTGCGTTCTGCGTCATGCTGATAACTCAGTCCCTCTGATCTAATGGTTCACTTTTCTTCACAGTCCATATGGCAGTGACATTAAAGCTAATGAAATAAAATAAAATTTGCCAATCTTTGAAGAATTCCATTCTTTAAAAAGATGTATTTTTATTAACACAAACTGGAAACATCTTCAGTTACTCGGGAGTTATTTTTTTGTCACATGGGAAATGCATGGCACAGACACTGGCACCAGCAGCCCCCGGCCGACTCCTGGGTGGTCTCTGCGGAAGACGTCGTGACAGGGTAGAGCGGCGGCACTCAGCCTTCCACACCTAATGCCAAGTTCACACCCTCAGCAGAGCTGTGCCCCCACTGAACCAGTCCTGTGGGGCATGGATTTTGGAAGGTCGTCATCTCCCGGACTCTTCTCTTCCTGGGCTAAGAATCCCTCGCTGCATCCAAGGCCAGGCATGCAGGAAGCCGGGAGCTTGGCAGCTGAATGCCAGGGAGAGGAGATCATCATTGCTTTGGGCACACAAAGGTTCACCTTGTTTCTTGGTGGGGCTGTGAGATGACTGCAGGGCTGCTCTCACAGCTCTGTGAGTGGGTGCTTCTGCCAGGGTGCCAGCCATCACTTCTCCCTGGCTGCAGGGCTTCTCACGGCTTCTCCGCAGGACGCTCCAGCCAGTGGCAGCTCCTCAGTGCAGTGGCTGTGGTGCAGTCCCCCAGTCTAGGGGTGCAACAGTTAGGACAGAGATGGGGTTGGTCCCAAAAGTGACTGGTCCTTGCCCAGGGAAGCACCGAGGGTCTCTCCTCCAGACACTCTTGAGCCTTTCACAGCCCTGGGATGCACAGTGCCATGTGGACAGTGGGAGGTGCCTTCATCAGGATGGTGCTGGGCACTGGAGATAGAGATTCCTGAGACTTATTGCAAATTCCCCAGCCACTCCTGACATGCTCTGTTTGGGGTCTCCAAGTTGGCACTTTCCAGGGCTGGAGAGAGCCACAGCCACAGAGCACAGTCTTTGCTTTGCTCCTCTGCAACTGCAGTGCACCAGGCCATAAGGCTATGGCAGCTCCAGTCACAAGGATACTCACATCTGCCAACAGATCAAACCTGGCTGCAGGGAATCAGAGTCACACCACTAATGGTCCCAATGGATTGGAGAGCTGAGGGTCTCCTCCCCACTCCAGGACAGGTGCAACAGAGGTCCCTTATGGCCAAGGAGCCATGGCCCATTTGGGCTGTGTGCAGAGAGAAGGGATCCTCGCACAAGTCACCGTTCCTGCACAAGGCTCTGATGGCCCTTCGGGGTGTAGCTACTGGGTGAAACACAATACCATCAAGAACATGATCCTAATACTGGTGCTTGCAGTAAACCTTTCTGATGTGTGATCAAGCCTCAAGGACAAGATGTTTATTATTTGCCATGTAACCACGTGGCTGTTCGCCAATGTAAGGAAAGGCCAAATTGCACTTGTAATTCAAAGGGACCCAAAGCCTTAATGCTGTAAAGCAGCACACTAATGATGCCCAGCGGGCACGGGGCATGCAAGTGCGGCCCAAAGGTTGTTGATGGCCTTCCTATGAACCTCCTCAGTGTGTGACAGGTCCTTGCCTGTGGCCAGCGGAGATGTGATCAAGATGAGGGACGTCTGCGTGTTCATTACGCTGCCTACGCCTCCACTGACACACTTTACATTTAAAATACTGTTTCCATTGAGCTGGAGCATGAACACTGAGTGTGTGGACTTGGGGAGTTCCATTAGCAAATGCAAATCGTTTGGTGCTTTGTCCTTCACGCACTGAAGTCTTCCAAAGTCCACGGTCCCCATCTGCCCCAAACTCTCCTTAAGCAATAATGAAGGCTTTGCAATGCACACCTAGTTATTTACTTATTTATTTAAATGCACCACCTGTAGTGAAAGAAGCAATGTTCAATTCTAAAACTGATTGAGAAGTTGCGTCTGCTCCATCAGTAGAAGCAGTAACTGGTGCATGAGGGCATGTGGAAAGTGGAGGAGGAATAGCGTGGCAGTGGTCCTGGGGCTGGGAGCAGGTAAACAAAGCTATTTTACAAAATCACCTGAAACAAGAAGTGTTGATAAGAAAAGCTGACCCATGAGCTCACTGAATCATGCAGGTAATTGTTTAGCCACAAAACAACACCTAAAGGCTGGAACAGCTGACTGGAAAGGCAACATGATGGGCAGGCAGCTCCTCTGAGGCTCCAGCCTGGCACGGGCTGGTAGAAGTGAGCACTAGCCCTTCTCCTGCCTAGCTACACTAACCCAAGTAGTAAGTAGTTGTATTTATCAAAGACCATTTGCTGCAAGTGATTAACGTTAATTTGATTTCCTGTGAGTCAATTTCCTTGAGATATGGTAAATAGGCCATTACCTGTTATTGACCTTTACTTCATTAAAAAGATTTAAAATTAGCATTTATATATATATACGTCCTTCCAAAAAAGTTTTTTTTTTAATAAAGAAAAATATTTTTATAATCACATTATACTTGCTAGCCTAGGCTGTCGTTCCAAAGTTAATGTTAAATAAAGATGGTAATCAAGAGCAAGTACGATAATGGGTTTTAAACTCATCTAAAGGACTGACCCCTTCCTTCACCCCCACTTCAATTTTTGCTCCCAAGCAGAGAGGGGTGGAAGTGGAGGCAGGGGCTGGCAACAATGCTGCTCCCCCTTCTCTTGCTCCTGCCAGGATGCACCTCTCCAGGATTTTCCAGTCTCCTCCAGGCAAGAGGGCACAATGACCTAGTGGTATTTAAAGGCATGCTCTGCTCTTGCTTCACGACAGCTTTTACTCCTGGTAGCCTACTCATCTCCTAGGTCTGACTTGGACTGAGCAGGAAGAAATTACATCAACGTTTGATCATGAAAGCAAAAAGTTTATTCATGTTTGAAACTACATATAACTACCACGAGGAAGACTTTTCAATCCAGGGTGTAATCCAGTTAGAAAGTAACACGAAACGGTTTAATACATTAGAATCACTGCCACAAATTATTTTCATGACTCAATCAGTTTCAGAATCGCATACAATACAAAAGAGAGAAAGAAAGGGCCCCCCTGTTACACAGGGAGGAAATATACAGTACTGAATACTGAAGTCTGTATGCATTACAATTAGTTGTTGGTTTTTGCGTGGATTAGTAACAAGATGAAGAACATTCAAAATGTTTCTCAGTATTTACAACAGTTTCACTGTTTTGTGTTAAACCTAGGACCCCCATGGTTCCACTTCAGCTTCTTTAAAAGTTGCCAACTGCAACCCTGATTCTTTTAAAAGATTACAATGTACATTACATTTCATGGGGAAACAAAGAGTTAATTACAAGATGCAAAAAGATAAGAAAGAGACAAAACTACAGCGTGAGTATCGTTCAGAGGTAGTAAGTGAGCACTCTAAGCTACAGAACATGTTGAAAGTCTATTGGTTTGTATGAGTTCGCATGAGGTAATAAAGCTGTGTTTGATTGGTGAGATGTATAAATACTCTTTTGCTACACTATGTACAACACTCCATATGATGGTGCCTTTTTCCTTTGCTTTTTTTTTTTTTTTTTTTTTTTTTTTTTTCTTTTTTTTTTTTTTTTTTCTCCTTTGTTTGTTTGTGGTTCGCTGCCAAGAGGAGGTAACAAATCCTGGCAGGCGTGTGCAGCACCTAGCTCGTACTGTAAAACCCCGGGTCTGGCTTTCACAGAGATCAGCAGCAAGTGTCTTCATCTCCTAAGAACAACCTAGTCCGGTGTCGAAAATACAGAGAGGAGAGGAGACTCGACTCGGGGTCCGGGCAGTTTTAGCAAGAAAAGATCCTCCTGGTTTCCAATCTAATTTGTAAGACAATAGGATCACAACAAAAATGTGACGAATAAGGATTCTTAAACACAACCATTGTTAACCGAAATAACCGAACAGCTCTTTTTATTCCAACTCTGTAAGAGATATGAAAAGATTCAACACAATCAAAGTCTGCGATTCGTTTCGACTCTCTCCATGGAAATATGCACAAAGTTAAATTTTAGGTGAGGTGTTTCTTTGTGTCTGCTCTTGCTACTGAGGTTAAGCTTGTCCTGTACTTTTACCCTTTAAGGCCAAGTCATTGGCAACTGTTAGACCAACATCGTTAAAACTGCTGATAATAAATTATGATAAAATAGTTACAGGGCTATAAACAACGCTAAATCTTGGCCTAATTGGATAAAGTGCTTTTTTAAACATTGTGTGTTTTAAGTATAAATACAAATGATTATGATACCTTTAAAAAACAGATTTACCAAGTTTTCTAATAAGACAAGGTTTTACAGTAAAGCTGTAGGTGGTTGGCTACAAAAACAAAACAAAACAAAACTCTTTCCTTTTTCTCCTGTGACTCTGAATGCGCTAATCAAGGCATCTCAGCTCAGGGAAAAAGTGTTGCTAGGAGATTAGTTAGAGGTATCAGAGTGCACACTTCCCGGCCCTTCTGTAGGGGAAGTCACAGAAGATGGAGTAGTTGCGTCCTGCCAGCCTCCATTAGCCTGAAAAGGGAAAAACAATTCAATTGATACAATTATGCATATTAATTATACCATACACCGAAAGGTTCAGCCCGGCGAGCCCGGGGTTTGGGAGGAGATGCTCGGGGAAGGAGATTCTCCTACGCTCCCTCTGGCTGCAGGATTCGGGAAAGGAAAAAGCAGAGGGCGTTAGGCAGGGGAGGCTGGAGCCGGCGCTGCGCTAAGGCCGAGCCGCAGCGGCAAGGCGAGCTGGAGGAGCAGGAGCTGCTCAGCCAGATGTTGGCTGCAATTAGGACTTTGGGATTTCTGCAGCTTTAATGAAGAACATCCCTGCAGCCGACACGTCAGCTTTTTCCCCCGAGAAGACGAGTCTGAGGTGATCCATGCTTAACCCCCTCGTCTCCCAAAGTTTGGAATCGCCTCTCTCCAGCCCTCTGCCGAGCCGCTCCGCCCGGCCAGAGCGGGTCCCCGCACACACGGTCTGCCGGCAGAGGAACGCGGGGAAGCTGCCAGGCGGAAAGGGGCAGCTCGGATCGGTTTTCCAATTATCTCTAAACGCAGCCCCCATTGCGGCCGCGGCTCCATGTCTCCGCACGCCGCCGGCCCTCGCCGCCTCAGACCTGCCTCAGCCGGAGCAGCGCTCAGGAACAAATTTGCCTTATGTCTCGGCCGATCGAGGCAATTGCTGAAATCAATGTCTGATCAAATTTCTGCTGTGGCAGACAGCTTGTCGCTACATATTTTTATGTCAGTCAAGAAGAGGGAGGCGCGGGGCTCGTGAGTTGGGGGAGGCTGAGTGGAAGTGACGGGGAGGCCTCTCCGCACCGCCCGCCAGAGCCGCCCGGCCCCGCGCTGCCGGCGCCCCCGGCCTTGGCAGGGACGCTTCCCGGCAGGGAAAGGTTAGCCTATGCTAATGTGTTTATGACGTGCTTCATTACCGAAACGATCCCCGGCCTGCCTCGGCACTCCGGGCCATGGGGACAGCGCTCTGCCCTAGGAGGAAGGGGGAAGGAGCTGCAGCGGCATCCTGTGGGGCCTGCCTGGCCCTTGCCCCTCGAAACCCCCGCGCCCAGCCTGGCGAGGTTTTACATTAAAAAAAAAAATTAAAAAATTAAATAAATAAATAAATTGTTCATGCATCACAAGGATAAGAAATTCTTTATGGCTCCGAGAGGACGAGAAAGAAGCCTCGGTAATTATCTCCTTTGCAGATGAAAAACAGCAAACAGAGGAGCTCTTAACCGCTGACAAATTCAAAGGTTTGGGTTTGGCTTCTCTTTTAAGTAAAATTAACAGCAGCAACCGACCTGCAGCCACATCGCACCACATCCCCCCCAAGCTGTGTCAGACACAGACTGAAAATGTACAAAATCCTGCTCCAAAGGCAGAGGTTCTGCTGCCTCTTTTTTTTTTTTTTCCCCTCTTTTTAAAAAGACAGGAGAATCTACTTAGAGAAAGAAAAACTCTTGTGCAGATATGAGTCTAAAGATATTCCATCTGAAGTAAACATCATTCCTCTTTTATCCAAATTTATAAACAACAAATGTACAATATTTTTACTCAGCTTGGCAGCTGGAGGAGAGGTTGTCAGCAAGCAT
>VWZI01015448.1:296221-298721 GCA_013396835.1 Psilopogon haemacephalus
AAGAACCAGAAGAACCTGGAAAGGAAAGAGTTAGGTAGCTGAATAACAGAGAGCTGCAAATATATAACCCCCGAGATCTGAGGGCAGGGGAAGGAGAAGAAGACAGGAGAGGAGAAGGAAAAGCAGTGCACAGCAGACGCTGGCCCCAGTGCAGGCGAGCTCAGGCCACTGGTCCCCCGCCCACCGGTTTGGCTTGGCTCGGCATGACCCGACAGGTCCCGGCGGGGCTTGCTGCCGGCTCTCACCGCCACACAGACTGCTGCCTGGGACCACTAAACTGGAAAAGCCTGGCAGGCCTGTGTGACCCAGGTCAGCTCTTCCCTCTGGAAGAGCAGCCTGTACAGCAACAGGTTTTCACGTTGAGAGCTTTCCTCCGGTGGATCGCTTCATCCTGAGATGCTATCACCAAACACTCGGAGAAAAACTCATTTTGAGTCTGTGCTTAATGTCTCCTTCAAAAGGAAATGGCTGGTCATTCCTAATTAGCCGATTTGTTACCATCAGAGGAGGAATCTTTTTCTTACTTTCTTGTCATTAAAGTTGTGGGATTTTTTTCCCCATAGACCTCTACGCACTTTAAAAGTTGTCTACAACTAAGTCGCAGTGAACTTGACTGTAAATAATGTCAAATGCATCTGTGCTTTGTGGAAACCTCTGCTTTAGAACCCAAAAAAGTGACTGCTGTTTCCTGAACCCTCCTGGTAATTTAATGCTTAGATTTTCAAAATGTCAACAGCACACCAGTGAGACAGTTTTTAAATGCTGCAGAAGAACACATGGTAGAGCAACTCCAAAATAAAAGTTGCATCCTTAGATTTCTATTTATAGTATCAACTCTATTTCAAGCAGTCCAGAGTTTAAATTCTAATTAGAGCATGCTAAAATATTCCTCTATTTTGTTCTTATCTCGACAATAAATTCAACAGTTCTTCAAAAGCAGACTTGGAGCCTGACTCATTTTATGTTATTTTCATTAAATGAGAAAAAGCTTAAAATACCTACAGAAAGAAAGAAGCTGCCAGAAGCCCGAGCCAGGCAGATGTCACCATACTGGAATGACATGGGCCTCACTTCATTACCCCGTAAGGCTGCAGGAGCTTCACTTGAAGCCACTGGGACCACCTATGGGAGCACTCAGCCCTTGCAGTGGTCTAGCCTGGAAGTCCATGGGCTTGGTACCACTCCCCATGGCATGATTGGGTCTGCTAGGGGGCTGCTGCAGCCTTCTCAGCCCAACCAAACTCACTAGGGAGCCCATGAGGACCATCCTGTATGGACTGCCCTACAGGATGCTCTATCACCCGAGCTGGGTACGTACCAGAGTTTGGTGTGGTAGGGGAGTTTGTCTGGTTGTTCTGGACGGCCGCGGCCACGGCGTGCGCTGCAGTCACAGCCGTCTTTGCCGCGTAGAGATTGGCTTCTTCCTGGAACTTCCCAATGTTCTTCTTGTACCTGATTCTCTTATTTCCAAACCAGTTGGACACCTGCAGTGGAGAGAGGTGGGAAGCGTGAAGGACACAAAGCGCTTGACCTGGCATGGCGTGATCCTTTCAAGCATCATGTTTGGTTCAGCAAATGGGAACGCCCCAGCCCCCAGCCTGTATCTGCCAGGTGCTCCAGTTAATGAAGTAACCAGCATCAGTCAAACATTACTATGGCACTGAAGGAGTGTGATCTGGCTCTGCTTCTCTGTTGGCAAACCGATGCACAATGGGCTTCTCTGTGGGCAAACTTATGGCAACACATCCTGGAGCTTGCTGTAGCATTGTCTCCTACTTCTGTGAGCCATTTGTCAACAAAATCAGTGCAAGACCCCGAAAGCTACTGAAGGGGACCAAGGTCCAGCTGAGTGAAGGTGAGCGGGCAGTGAGAGCAATTGTTCTTTATTTTTGGGCTGGAACAACCTTGGCAGCCCACTCATAGAATCGTGTTTGGTTGGCTGAAAATGAAAAGAATCATATAAATCAATAAAGGCTGAAAAGTCACTTTGTCATCTCCCTTTGAAGATACTGTAGTGAAGCCAAGATGGCTCATGGGGCACTGACTATTAACCCACACAGAGGTCACGGCTGGAGCCGCTCAGGAAAGTTTGTGCAGTCTTTCTCAGTGGCTTTGTTTAACTTCAGCTACCGTAACAGAGCTCCTAAATAATAAACCCAGCCTGCACCATGGACGATGGCCAATGCTGCCCAGATTAGAAAGCATCTGCAACAAGACAGAGGTAAAGGGGAGAGGACTAGTAATAACACAAGTGTATCAGCTATCCCTGCAGTGAGTGACCTGGCACAGGGAGAGACAAGGGCTGGGATCCTGCAGTCTCCAGAGACTTTGCACCCCATGGCTGCACCCACCATGAGCCACAGCAGCTCACAGCACCTCTCACCCCATTGTGCTCCACCACAAAGCCCATACAGTGCCTGGTAAAGCACCCTGCTGCAGGGAGGAGACAAATCCTGCTCTATTTTATGTAGCTATAGCTTTTGTTTAAACACAATTAATG
>VWZI01015448.1:301221-316221 GCA_013396835.1 Psilopogon haemacephalus
TAGACTGATAGTTGTTCATGACACCCTGAAAGAGGCTCATCTGCAAAAGTATAAAACATCAGCCTCACGACCATGGTTAAGAGGAGAACAGATGATACAGTTTATCTCCCTCCAACACGTGCTGATGGGGTAGCTCTAAATTACAGCCGACGATGTTCTTGGTTAAGGACATTTTTTTCCCCCAGAATTACCTTTTCCGCACTCTTAAAAATGGGATTGTGCAAGGTGTTCATCTTAATAAATACTTTGCCTCTATGCTTTTCTTGAAAAACCTTCTCTACATATTATTTTAAACACCAATATCAAAACTGAAACCATCTATCTCCCATCTGCAACTAAATGATTCTGGGAGACAATTTTCTTTGCAGCTCGGTAAAGTGCTATGGCAGCAAGATTTCCAGAGAGCTGCTTAACCTGGGGGGAGGACAACCCAAAACACTCACTAATTAAGTATTTGAGGGAGAAAATGGTCTGCCATGCATCTGCCCCCAGCATTTACGAGACATTGACAGTACAAAAAAAAAAAAAAAACCAACAAAAAAAACACTTTGGGTCATTGTTAGGAGAGGCTAAGGAGGAAGCTCGGCTCAGCCAGCAAAAGGACAAAGCCTCTTCATCAAATGTGAACCACAACCTCCAGGAGCTTGGGAAACAATCCATTAACATTATTTTTGGGTTTTTCCATTCTCCAGTAATTTTGCACCTCCGAGGTGTCTGTAGCACAAGAGGTAAATAAATAGGGCACAGTGCCAGGCACAGCGATGTCTGAGGGGTTCCTGGTTGAGGCTGGAAATACCTGTGTGTGGTCAGAGATTTTTCATTAAGAGCCCTGTGCAAGGTGCAGCTCAGTCTCTTGCTTGGATGCCATCTCTTATCCCATGTGATGCTACTCCTGTCAGTGTTTTAAATGACTGCTCAATTCACTCCTGATTTCTGGACTGCATCCTCTTGACTTCTGCTGCCAGACACCAGAGCAGTGTGCAGTGGCTATTTTACAGTGCTTGCTCAGAACTTTTCTGCTAGATGGCCTCAAAAATATATACATTTTTCAGTACAAAGAAAGACAACTTCGACCCAGTTTGACCTAGTAAATACCAGCTAAGCCTGCAGTCCAGCCATGTGGCCTTTGGCAGTGCCTTTGAAAATCAAAGATTAGGATACCCACAGCATTCACATTTTCTAGCTGTGACAGCAGATCTATCAGGAATTTAAGCAGCCAGCTGATCACAGGCACTCCTTCTCTCACATACATGCTCCTCTCCCATCAGATGATACATTGCCCTGTTTTCAGGCTTTGCCATCATCCAGAGCTTTTCCTCATCATTTACAATACCTTGCCAGAGAGAATCCCCAGCCATGGCCCCAGACCTGCACCTCTGACAGGCAGAGCCCAGGTTGTGTGGTCAGCACTGCCCTTGCTCCAGGCTGGAACATGTCACCCTACCAAGCTCAGGGCACTGCATGCAGTGCTACAGAGGACGCAATGCAGCTACTCCCATCGCTCACTCAGGCTTCCTAATGGATTCAAGAAACAACTAATTCATGCTTCTATCAAATATTAAAGAGACAAACCTATATTCACGTCCCAGACTCACTACTGCTGCTGCTGCTATGTTTTTAGACCATCTGCCTGCCTTTTATTTCAATCTACAACATATACATTAAATCTTATCAAACAACCAATTAAGAAAGAAATCAGATCTATTAGCACTAGAAGCAATCAGTTATGGCTTCTCAAATGTTCCATCTCATTTCCTTCAGTGGCTTCAGCCTTATCTAGATCTAGCTTTGTATCTGTCCACTCTGCGGGATCAGTAACTCCTCCTCTGCCAGGCACAATCTGGGTGGGCAGAAAGCATCTCTTCAGCAAGGTCTTTGGTGTCTTTGCCATGTACCCTCTCCCAGTTATATTTTGTCAGCAGAGCTGAAGACCTTCCAGTTTCTCCAAGTTAGTGGTGGTGGTGTTGCCTCTCCCAACCACTTAGCAGGCTGCCAAGGCTCATGAGGAAAGATTTTTGGACACTACTTACTAGAGGAATTGCTGCAAATCATCTTGTGCCCAGAAGGCTGAAACCAGCAACAAGATGAAGGGCTGCAGACCAAGGTGCCCAGCTACTCATGTGCTCTCAGGTTGTTTGGCTGGTTCCAGGCATCCACTGCAGCCACAAGGGTGCCTGTGGGCATGGAAGAGCTGTCCAGTGGCTACCATGGCTGCCCTGCAGCTGCCAGGGCAGCAGTCGCCCTCATGACACTGGCAGTAATCAAGAACCACTCAAAGGAAATTAATTCAGTGCTGAATCTTCCCAAAAAAAACTCCTGCCCATTATCACAGCCACCTGTAAATGGACTGGGAGAAACTGTCCCAATCTCCATGCCTTACCTTCCCCTTTCACTGGCACAGCCACTACCCACCATGCTCAGATCACAGTAAGTGCTGCATGCCAAGGAGAGAGCAAGGTGCACCCCTCTGTGCTGGCCTCACATGTCCTTTGCCAGGTTTGTGCTGAGGGTGCATCCCAAGTCAATTAAGTAACACCAAGTTTTGGGGGAGCTGGGCAGCCTTTCGTTTGAAAGTCTCCAATAAAGAGCCTGAATTTTTCATGCATTCAAGGGAGACCTATAAAGTAAATCTCAACTCAGGTCTTAATTATAAAGCTAAAGGTTGCATCGCCAGCAATGCCAATAGTGCAGCCTGCAATCATTAATAGTTAACACATTTGCCGCAGGCATTGTTCCTCTAAAGGACCTGAAATATTGATAAGTGGAGCTGACAGAGCTGGGAGGAGACAGCACACCGGCCCTTGCAGTGGGCAGTGGGATGGCTGGAGAACTTGGAAACTGCTGCTGAGCTTTCCCTGTAACTCAGGTGCAACCTTCCCAAGATACAAGTGCCAGGCAGACTGTGGGGAAATTTGGGGGTTCTATCAAATGTCCAAGCCACAAGAAACTCAAAGTGCTGTTTTGCTCTGTAAACTCACTGGTGACAGGAAGACTGATGGAACAGTGTCATTGGCCCGAGCATCACTGAGAGACACCAATCCAGAGCTGGAAATGTACTCTGGCCTGTACAGAAAGCAGCCAACAAGAGTGAGCTGTTCTGATTAGGGAGCTGCTGGTTTTTGTGCATTAACTTCACAGCAACATCTGTTATGTGATAAAAGCTGCAGATCTGCCTAATACATTTTTGCTACAGAGAAACCTCTCTTGTCACTTCAGTATGTCAAGAGGCTGAATCTCTCACTGCCTTAGAAAAACAACTTCAAGCAATCAAAGAAATTCTGATCTATAGAGATAGATTATATGTTTGTCAATAAACTGGCCTTCCCCCAAAATAATGGCGAGCTGTAACAAATTCATGATGGAAAGGCTCAGCAAGAATCTCACTGCCCGCAGAGAGAGAAAGCTGACATACAGGAGAATGCCAGCCTTGCACCCTTTTTATTTCTGTCTTCATCTTTGCACGCACACTCCTTTTACCCCAGCACAACCCCATTCTCACAGGCACGCCGCCTTTCCTGTGGAGCTTAGGCATATTCCACTGCCTTGCTGACCTTCATCATGAACAGCAACGCAAAATCTGAAAGGATTACAAAAGTGCATTAGGCAGGGACCTGCTCCACGTTGCACACCTCTGCTGGAAGCACAGCCCAGAGCCTGGAGGCAGAACACAGCTTCACATGTGGAGCCAGGAGGTCAAGGCACTGCCCAGGAAGTGGAGGGCCAGGGGTCAGGACTCAATCCCACCCACTGCTTACCTGCGATACTGTGATGCTGCATTTCTTTGCCAGCTCTTCTTTGGCTTCTTCACTGGGGTAGGGGTTACTGAGGTGGGAGTAAAAATACTCATTCAAGATTTCTGTGGCTTGTTTACTGAAGTTACGCCTTTTCCGTCTGAAATGAGTAAAGAAAACCAGAGCTGTTCTTCCAGATGCAAACAGGACTCCAGCAGGATCAGCTGGGCTGCAAGTGACCCTTATTGCACGCCCATGCTGCAGCACACAGCAACACAACAGGACTGCTCAACACCCTGATCCCTCCCACAGGGCTGGGCTCTGCCCTACCATCATGCTGAGGGGGCTGTGGGCTCCAATGTTCGCATTCCTACATCCACCCTGCAAGAGTCCAGACTTCTGCTTCTGGTTTCACGCCATGCACCTTCACTAAGGATTCCATCCCATCAGTGCACAGCCCACATCTGTGTGTGGTGGCACAAAACACAATGAAGCAAGAGGCAGGGCAGGGTGCAGAGCCTGAAGCACCTCTCACCCAAGTACAGAAGCCAGCCTGAATCTCCTGTCTCTTAAACCGCTCCATGCTGACAGCAGCCTAATGAACCTCGCTCCCTTCAGCACAGGTCAGCTGGGGCTTCTGCACAGGCGTCTGGGGTGAGCACGGTGGAAAAGGACATGGCCTCACTGCCGTGTCCTTACATAGCACTCATTGAGCTAATTGGCTTTTATGAGCAAGCAGCTTTCAGGGCTTTGCGAGGGAGACCCATCTGTACACCCTCCTGCCGAGGGCAGAGCAGAGCCCAGGCTCTCACACACCGCCTGGGACATGTACTGAGGTGTGCGGCCTCGTAGCGAAGCCTTTCCAGAGTACACTGCCAGCATGTGCTGCAGCCAGCCCAGCCATGAGGCAGTGCCAGCCAGGGAACCCCACAGCATCTCTGGCAGGGCAGGCAGCCGGCCCATTGCTGTGCTCTCCCACACTGATTACAGCAGCGGCATCCACACATCTGCGGTGCCTTCCCTCTGCCTGCCACGGGCTGCTCTCCCTCTCCCCCGAACATCCCCTGGAAAGCGCCGGTTAAACATTTCCTTCAGAGCTCCCTTCCCCTCAGGGCTGGTTGCAATCAAACTGCCTGTGCCCGAGGCCAGCCGGCAGCCGAGCGCAATCCCCAGCGCTCTCTTCCAGCAGGATCACGCTGCTGCTAACTACACTGTATCCTGGAGCAGGCAGGCTCTCTCCCTAGAGCTATGTTTATCTCATTACTGTGCTTCCGCTCATTTTGCCTTATTTACCTTCCTCCTTTTTAAAGAAATCACTTTAAAACGTACATCTGCAGCTCTACCTTTGCAGTGCCTGGCACTCTCTGCAGACATTTCCTCCGACTGGCTGTAATTACCCTAATTTCCACACCTGCCAGTGACCTCCTTGTTAATAACAGGATTCTGCTCTTGTTTCGCTCCTCACAGCTTCCAGGTGTGAAGCAGGAGCTGGCTGCTGCAGGGAGGCTCTGCCTGGTGCCGGCTGCTCCTCCTGGCTTGGCCAGGCTCTGGCAGCTGCCATGGCCCTGCTCAGCAAGGGGAAGCCCTGAGAAAGGGCTGGGGATCCATGTCCCACCTCATTAAGGCTCAGACACGAAGCTGCCTAATGTCTAAAAACCCTTCTGAATCCCTGCCTGTCTGCTTCACCGAACAGAACCACGGAGTCATTTTGGCTGGAAGAGATCGTTAAGATCATCAAGCCCAACCATTAACCCAGCAAGTCACCACTTAACCACATCCCTCAGCACCCTATCTACATAGCTTTTAAACCCCTTCAGGGATGGACTCCACCACTCCCCTGGGCAGCCTGTTCCAGGGCTTGACAACCCTTTCTGGGAAGAAATTTTTCCTAATGTCCAACCTATACTCTACTTTGGTGCAACTTGAGACTGCTTCCTCTTGTCTTATTGCTTGTTACTTGGGAGAGCAGACTGAACCCCATCTGGCTCCAACCTCTTTTTGAGGAGTTGCAGAGAATAAGAAGGTGTCCCCTCAGCCTTCTTTTCTCCAGGCTGAACAACCCCAGTTCACTCAGTCACTTCTCACAAGACTTGTGCTCTAGACCCTTCACCCGGTTTGTTGTCCTTCCCTGGACATGCTCAGACACTTCCTTCTTGTAGTGAGGGGCCCAAAACCAAACCCAGTATTCAAGGTGTGGCTTCACCAGTACTGAGTACAGGGGACAATCCCTTCCCTGGCCTTCCAGCCTGCAGGACAGTCAGCCCACTTTGGGGGCTGCAGGCTGTGGGGCTGGGCTCTGAGCTCCAGCAGTGACAGGGGTGTCCAAGGGACACATGTGCTGGCCGTGAGCAGTTCAGAAGGTGTTGTCTTCTTTCGTGCCCCGGTCAGGCGACAGCTTGCTGGGAGGTGAGCCAGCAGATCTGGCTTTCAGAAGCATCATTGCCCTCCCTACCTCGGGCACACACAGCTGCTAACCCAGCATTAGCCACAGCCCATGGGCAAGTCCCTCCCAGAGAACTTAGCTCTTCCATTACAGGGTCAGTGTTTTGCAAGGCTGGCCTTATGCTGTGAGACATCAGTACCGGCAGCCATTTGAACAACTGCTGTGGTGACAGAACAGCCCTTTCTGCAAATCCTGTGTGGCTCCTCTACAAGCAGGGCAAACAAGCAAGCACTGGGTAAACAAACCCAGCCTTTGCACTAAAATACCTAGAAGAGACATCACTGTGGATGGAAGCTCTCTACAGGCACCCTGCCGTTGAAACCAACACAACAGCAGCTGCTGGGTAAAGGACAAGGGCTGGGAACTTTTGCTGAGGCAAAGCAGCCCTTACCCACTTGAGGACAGAAGGCCTTGGTCTACCCAACAATTGCCCCTTCCCACCAGAAAGAGCTGGAGACACTCGCCTCTGCCTTACCTGGCATCAAGGAACCTTGACCTTAAAATCATGACTGCTTCACAAGTACTTTGTTTGAGCTGCATCTGGATGGAGCTGAATTTTCGATGAATGATGCCCACCATCCTTTCAATCTCCTTGGGAGAAATGGGACGTGTCCGGCTCTGTTCTCTGAGAAGGTTCATCACATGTGTGGTAAATTCATTACATGCCTGTGAAGGAAGGAGAAGCTTAGAATTTGTTTTGTGCTGTCCCACAAGGACATAAGCTCAGGTCTGGCTGTTGAGGGGGAAAGCAGTGTCAGGATGAAGGGCTGGGGGACCTTGTGCAGCCCCATCCCCTCCACACACGTGCAGCCACAGGAACAGATCACACACACCCTGACCATCAGACCTGGGACCATGCTGGGGCAACCAGGATTGCTGAGCAGCTGTGGAACAGCTCCTTCCACACACCCTTTTCATTGTCCCCATGTCCCCAACCAGACCACAGTGGACAGAGGTCAGGACTGGCATGGGCAATGACTGCAGGCAGGAGGATGTAAGCAGCGCCCAGCACAGGCTCAGCAGCGGGGGAGCAGAGCCTGGGAAGGGCTGTCTGTCCTGCAGCCCGCTAAGCATCAGGCAGCCAGCAGGCAGGGCTCACACCCTGCAGCAGGTGAGGAGCTCTAGACTTTCATGAGGCACCACATGTGTCCCTCTACAGGGTGGGCTTCAGCAAAGCCAAGCCCAAGCCTGACCCAAAATGCTGAAGAAAGCATGAGGAGCCATCAATTATCAGTCCCACACGACGCAGATGAGTGGACATGATGACATAAACTTCTCCAGGCTGCATTATCAACAGACACCACCTGATCCAAGCCTCAGCATGACCAGGCTGTCATGCTGGCATCTCAGTTCCCCCTAAGCTGGCTGGAAGCTGCCACAAACTCTGCTGATTTATACCTGTGTTATCTCTTTCAAAAACAAACCTCAGGACTGCAGTCTGCTAGACAGAATTGTGTGGTGGCCATGGGGCTAATACGTTATGGAAGGGCAGCCTGATAGAAGAGCACAATTTGGGCGCTAACTTCCCCCTGTCCCAGTGGAGCCCTGGGAAGAAGAAAGGGGCTGGGTGCTGTGTTGGCCTCCACAGAGTCCATGGGCACCCACAAGGCAAACTACTCTCTGCACCCCAAACCCAGATCAGACAAGGTGGATACGCACAAGGCTGATATGCTTGCAGGAGGCCTGCACACCAGCTACACAAGGGCTGGCCACTGTAACACACCACCAGGCTGTGATCACAGCCAAGTAAGGCCACAGGATTTTGCTCTTGTGCATCTAATGCAACAGGAACAAGCACAATGCTCAGCTGCCAGTAACTCGCACAGAGGAAACACTGCAAGCATCTTGTCCAGCCACCATACACTACGCATCTGTTTGACTCTAGCTCCCCTTTCTCCTCCAAAGCCAGGGTGAAAAACATCTATGCTATTTGTCTGACAACGACATTTTTCAGGGATTCTCCTGCGTGTCAACGGATTGTGCGAGGGAAAGAGTTAAAAGTGAAAAGTTTATGCATCTAAAAACTCATAATTTCCTATAACATTTGCTGAACGTCTCGCAACTTATTAAGTGAAGCCATCTATGAATGCAAATGCTGATTAGCAATTTGGCAATAGCCCAACATTCACAGAATTCACATAGCTTTTCTTTAAACCAGTAGTTCATACATGATTAATTAGAACATCTCATTTATGTAGTGTGCACTTTAGCTCATTACTCTAAGTAAAATTCGTTAAGTATTTACATTTAGATAATTAAAATCTGGGTACACCCTTAAGAAAGATGCATACACTTCAGGCAAAGTGATTTTTTTTTTTTTTCCCCCTTCTTTACACTACTGAAAGTAAATTACATGCTAATTTACATCCCTGCAGCACCCGTTTGGAGGCAGCACTCTGGCAAGGCTCGGTGAGCCTGGTGCAGATGACCATCACCGTCCACCATCGAGCACGCTGGGGTTACGTCAGCTCACCACCACTTCACACCAGCTCAGACACGACAGCTCCTCCTGCCTCCAGCTGCTCCCTGCCCTTCTCAAGACTTTCTGAGCTCCAGGTGAAGGAGTTCAACACATCTCATCCTCACTTCCCATTTGCATATTTTCTTTCTTTCTGTTTTGACATTTCAGGCAGCAAAGCTCTTGGAGGTGACCAGCTGCTGGCCGCTCTTGCCATGGCAAAGTGATAGGGATGCTGTCCTCAGGACCCCTGCCACCATCCTCTCACCCAGAGAGCACAGGACTTGTCCTGGGTGACCTGCTTCTCCTGCTTCTATCCCAAAGCTTTGGCCTGTGTAAAGGCAGACCTGGCACAGCAGCTCACCAAGCCCCCAGGGAAGTGCAGCAGCCCCCAACACGAGCAGACAGGCACTAGTGTCTGCTCCCACTGGCCTTGCTGCACTGGGGCTGCATCCTTCCTGTGTGTCATCTGCTCAGCTTCCTTGACAAGCTTAGCATGAAAAGCTTGGGTTCAGCCATCCAGCTGGTGGCAAAAGCCCCAGGTTTGGGTCCCTTGGTAAATTATGCATAGAAGTAAGGTCACATAGGCACAGAAATGCAGCAATTCTCTCCCTGAGACTAGTGAGCAGCTCTGACTGTCCCAAAGAAGGAGCAGCTGAATCCAACAGTTTGCCACTTGCCCACTTGTTTGCAGGGAAATTCAGTTTTAAGATACAATTAAAATGGCAACTGTTGAATTAAAAATATTGTCAGATCTGTCTTTTCTGTATTTCTCCACCAATATGGTATCATAATTTAGGTATTTCAAATCTAAAGTGAGCTTCTTGCTTTTGAGAAGCAAAAATTGTTCCTTGAATTGACTTGAACTGCTTGTTGAGACTTTGTTTGGTCATAGCTACTTAGAGAGCCTGCTTTGCACTTATCTTCACCAGCACCTCCCATCTGCAGAGCTACTTCAGTGCAGCAGAGTGGAAGTTAAGCTCAGAAGGCTCTGATGCTTTGTCTTGTTTTCTCTTGTTTATTTATAGCGTCCAAGCTACTCGATCCCTTTTTCAGTACTATTTTTCAGGCCTCTGCTTGGTATCCAAGACATTATTAATAATGTCAGGTTATAAGTGATGGCCTTGTTAACCTGCTCAGAAACCTTGTAGAAGCGGGGATGTTCCTGCTAGCCTTAATGCTTCATCAAGACTCCTCAGACAAGTGCAAGAGAAAGAGGAAATGGCCCAAAACAGTCTTCAGGGGCACGGTGCCAGGCAGTGTTCTGTGGGGCTGGTGGCGTCTTCTGAAGCAGCCACATTTCACCCCGGTTTGGGGTGAATTCAGAAGACATCTGTGAACTCAGGAAGCGGGTTCCCAGCTGCTCCAGGAGGCCTGGGACCCTTACAGTACTTTTGCCTACAGCAAAAAATGTATTTCAGTGTAATTATAGAAGATAGCTTTCAATATGTCATCTCTATTATAGCAGCTGTAAATTATGGAAGGAGCTGCCTGTGTACGGCCATTTCTCCCGGCGCACGGCGCGGGGAGAGCTGTGTGATGGTGTGACACACTTTCCACTTCTCTTCCTTTCTTTTTTTTTTTTTTTTTTTTTTTCTCTTTTTCCCGAGTGCATTCCCCGAACTGGCAACAAATATCAGGATCAAACTCTGCCTGGAAAGCGTCTCCAGGAAGCCACTCTGGTTCCTGCTGCCGGCTGCAGTGGGACCGCAGGAGTTCCTGGGCTGGGAGAGAGACGGCAGGATAGAGGTGGGCAGGTGCCCTGCGTAGTGCTGAGCTGCTCTCTGGCACGGGCAAGTGCCTTGCATGGGGCTGAGCTGCTCCTCGGCTGCAGGAGGGCACTCAGCTCTCAGAAACCTGCAGAGATGTGAAGTCCTGGCTGCTCTCGGCTGCAGAGACGAGCACTGCATTGAGACAAACTGGCAGGAGACAGTTTGCTGCAAGGCTGGGGAAATTATCCTGTTTCTGTAGAGCAGACGTTGCTGGGTGTCAGGATCCACAGGGAAGCATACATGTTTCAGATCAGCTCCACCTCCCTCTCCTTCTCCTAGCAGCAATTGAGCATCCTCCAAAGTTTCCTGCGGTGTGGACGGATGGCTGTGACATTTCAGCCGAAACCTTTGTAAATGGAGCTACAGGGCTAAAAATGCTCCTGCTTCCCCCACATCATTAAACTTATTAGAGTCAAAGGACTCTTGCCAGGAAACGGCTGCAAGCACCAACCTGCCGTTGCTCTGGCCCCAGATCTGTCTCCAGCCTGTGTCCCTGTGGTTACAAGCCACACTCCTGCTGGCTGCTGCTCTTTAATCCCACAGCCAGCCCCATCTCCACCACAGGCTGCACATCAGAGCCCTGCCATGCAAAGATAGCCCAAGGGTCCATGAGGACATTGGGGGTTCTTGGAGGGCACAAGGGGGATCTGTCTGAGGGAGAAAAGGAGATCTGACTGAAGACCCCATCACTTATTTGCTCGTCTATTGGTTCATCACTTGAACAACACAGTGAAAGAGGTGGCGCAGATGAAGCAATGCCACCAGCACCTGAACCCCATCTGAGCCACATGATGCTCCTGGACCTGAGCCACACCATGCCAACAGCACCTGAATCACTGTGGCTATGTGCCAGCCTTGTACCACCCCAGCCATTTTCCCACAAGTGTCTGCACTGGGATGCTGTGTGGACTGTGCTGGTGGGTGCCATCCTCCCCTTCCTTCTCCATGTTTCCTTGGTGACCCATACCCACTCTCTACCACCCCATCACTGCCACCCACTGACGACACTCAGTGGGTACCTTGTCTTTGTTTCTGGAGTCCCTGGGGGGCTCCACAAGTTACAGCTCTCCAGCTGGACCTGGCACCATTGATCACCACTCTTTGAACTCTGTCTTGTAACCAGTTCCTAATCCACCTCTCTTCTCCTTGTTGTTGAGTTTTTGAGAGGTTTGGTCACTGCCTTCACTTCTCTTTTGTGGCTGTGGTCTGTACAGCCCAAAGCTTTTTCACTGAGGAGCTGGGAGGAAAGGCAGGACTTCCCCAGCTCAGCCCAGGAAACCACCAGCTGATGAGCTTCACTGAGCTGATTAGGCTCAGGGTTTACAGGCTTTATTAGGACACCTCTGGGAAGGAACAATGAAGACATTGCTTGAGGCTTGCAAGGGCCAGGAGTCTTGTGCTATTCTTCCCTCCTCCATCTCTTTTGATGCCATTGTTCATTACAAAACCAGAAAACAAAGGAGGCCTCTCCTTGGATTACAGGGAAATCAGGGCAGTGCACTCCCTCACCCCATGGGCAGGAGCCCTACAGCACCCAGCAGAAGCCAGCAGCATGTGGCAAATGTTCCTGTTGCCACTAGTGTGACAAATATTGTGGGTCACCAAGTCCCCATGGTGAGTGTAAACCCATAGGTCTCTGCAACAGACACATCACTCCAGAGACCAAGTGCAAGTGTCCACCTGAATTGAGATCTCCATACCCTCCTATCCATAGTGGATGCTCCTGAAGCCTGGGCTAGGTGCTGTGCTGGCACCTCACTGCTCACTCCCTTGACACCAGCTGTGGCCAAGCCTTGTACTAGAGCCTCCTGACACCTGTGCCAGGAGTTTGTGGACCAAGTTTGCCAGCACCCCCTCATCTGCCTGCACCCCATGAGTTGCCAGACCCAATCTTGTAACAGATCATCATGGGCATGAAAGCGGCACTGACCAGCAGACAACTCTGCTCTGCTCTTTCTCTCTGGGCTGGCTCAAAGGGGAGGAACAGGGGCTCAGGTGTTGCTTTAAGGTGGTTACAGACAACAGAAAACACTCAGGCATGCAAGACATGCGTCCTGGGTCCAGCGAGCAGCTCCTCGAAGCCCAGCAGATTCCTGTAGCACCATGGATCTTTACCAGGGAGAGGGGTGGGGAAGGGGAGGAGGGGATGTGGTCCGGAGCTGGGCAGCAGCAGGCGCTGGCAAGCGGAGGTGCAGAGGAGAGCAGTGCAGGTACATGTACAACTGAGAGGCTGATGTCTGACCTGTTCATATTTCTCCAGCTCTGTGTGATAGATTTGTCTGATCTGGGTCAATTTGGCTCTGTAATCTGAGTGTTCAATAGAGTTATCTGAAGACCCTCCAGAGGCTGCTGCGGCTGCAGCTGCTGCCGCCGATCCCCCACCTTTCTCCGGACCTGAGACTCCTTCTGCCAGAAGCATATTGTCTAGTCTCATTAGCTGGGGATCGGGAGGGTCTTCCTCCTGGGCTCCTCGGATGCTCAAACCTTGGGCAGAAAAGAGAGAACAAGAGAAAACAAGAGTCAGTATTTCTCACATCTGCCCAGACACTGCCCACTCACTGCACGCCTGCGAGGAGCCCTCCTGCACAGCCCTCCTGTTTGCAGGGCCACAGGGACTGGAGCTGCTCCCAATGGGCACCCTCCTGTGGGGCAGGTCCCCTGAACCACAGCCCAGACAGGTGCTGTGTTGGGGACAGCTGTGCTACAGCACCCTCTGGGTTCTAATATAGGGCAAGAACATCATCATGGCATGCATAAAGGACCCTGCAGAACTTTTAAACACTTCATTTTAAGTATTAAAGGAGTTTTTGCATGGGTACAGAGACACACATCCTCCGGTTGTGTTCCAAGAGCAGCTACACCCATGCAGAGCTGGCATTGTCCTATACATGTTATCACTTGGATGTAAGACCATGTGGTAAAACTAAGTGCATTATTTATTTGGAAATAATTGATTTGTTTCTCATTTCCTTCCAAATGGATCCAAGCACTATATTACTCTTATGGAGACTTGTACCACTGGATTCCATTCTTCTTACAAGGTCCAAGCATTAGTTTAAAGTGCCTGAGGAAAACCTGCCACTTGCTCCTCAACTATGGGGTACTCGAGCTGAAAAGTAAAGAGGTGCTGCAGTGCTCTCTGGCACAGACCCCACAGATACAGCCATTTCCACAGGCACTCACAGTCTCTGGCTTCACACAGATGGGGATGAAATTTTACATCAGAGAAGGTAGATGGTGGAGACAGAACTGGGAGCATTGCTCCAGGAATGGCTGCTAAGAGTGGGGATACAGAGGCTCCAGTGCCCCTGGCTCTGGGCTGCCCCACTCTCTGTAGGGGCAGCTCCCACTCCATAGCATTGCTCATGATCTGAGCACAAACAAGGAGGAATTAAACTTCCCCTGGCCCAGGGATTTGGTTGCTGTCGCGATGCCATGACACTGAGTAGATGTTTAGCATCGCCACTGCTCTTGCACTGCATTGTCGGGAACAAGATTTTAAATCTAATTTTTGTTTTAGATTGAGAATTTCCACGGCGATGCTCAGTCAGCAATCTTTCCTGCGTCCTATAGATCAAGGCTGACAATTTGTAAGTTTAATCAGGTCACACAGGCACGGTGCCAAGCTGTTACCAATGGCACCCAAAAGAAAGTTTAAAAATAATTACAGTCGTACAAAAATCACCGGAGCCGTGGCTTCTCGAATCAACACTTCCATTAGAGATGTGAGGCAACCCTGTACATCCCAGCCCAATTAACCTCTTTAAATTTCTTTAAAAGCAGGTATTCGTGCTCCGGATAGAGCGGGGCCCAGGGATCTGCTGTTGGCACCCTGCGTGTTTGCATGGGTGCCTGTGCCTGTCTCAGCTCCTCGCAGCAGCATGGGCTCCAAACAGGCTGTGCCAGACTTGCCAGCACCATCCACAGCTGCCACACAGGCAGCTGAGCACCAGCAATGCTGCTTCCTGCACTATCCAGGAAGAGCAGCCACTCACCAACGAACCAATTTCACTCTGGCTGTCCTAAACTCCATGCGTAGTGGGAGGTGACCCCCTGACTGGCCAACCTTCCAGACTCGAGAAACCACAAGCACTAATTTTGCTCTAAAACACACATTTTAAACCTGTCATCTTCTTTTAAAACTCTAATTCCACGTAGTTTCATGGGGATAATAAAAATGTCTCATCATCTCCTTAAATTATTTCTGTTGCCTCTTCAGAGGTCCACAGATGAGCACAGTTTGACAACACCAAGCATCATTCTGGCACATCCCTGGGCTGGCACAATCATGCTGGGGACAGCCTTGGCATGGCTCCAGCCACCCACGCTGCTGCCTGTGCCGGTGGCTGCGGAGGAGGATGCCACACATTCTGCAACAGGACAGGTGGTGATCCCCTGTCAAGGGAGCCCTGTGTCCACCATGGCTGTGTCAGGACCTCTCTGTGCCTCACCCCCTCACTCCCCTCAGGCTCACTGCCCTTGCTCTTGCACAGCGCCTGGCCTGTGCAGTGTTTCCTACACAGGGATGGTTCTTCTGCCATTGTTTTGGTGGGTTGCTCCTCCTGTTTATCTTATACCTCCTCTGCTCTGGTGTCA
>VWZI01015448.1:321221-358905 GCA_013396835.1 Psilopogon haemacephalus
CAGCTTCCAAGGCAAGGAGGGGAGCTAAGGAAGGACCCAGTTCAGGGAGTTAATTACATTTGCTAGAGAGATTCAAATTCATTTGCAATCCTAAGCAAACAAGCTTTGACTCTTTTGCAGTTGTTTTGAGTAACAATTTTCCACACAAGGCTCAGAAACTCTACACCAGGGCAGTACCTCAGAAACCTTTGCCTGAGATAATATCCTCTTGCCCCCCAGCCGTGATGGTATTAGACCACTTCCAAGGCACACACTTACTTCAACAAGGTTGATTCTACAAAGAAACGCTTACCCTGGTGCTGTTTCTGTACTGTGCTTGGTTAAGGACTTCTCAATCTTTATATTCCAAGAAGGGTGGAACTATATTTACCATAGGCACGACAAGGCCTATGAGACAAGGCCTAAGAGAGCAATCAGTTGTCATTTTGTTAAGGGAGAATCTCCTCTCACCAACTGTGCAGCCACCATATCAAGATGTTGAGCACAGATCTTCTCCAGGAAGGAAAAAAAAATACTGCACTCCACCTCCAGCTAAAAACACCAGATTTGCTTAGCCATGGACTTTATGGATCTCCATAAACTTCACCCATAAATCCTTCATTGCAGTAAGAATCCTCCATGGCCCAGGTAATTCACCTGACTGCTCTTTGCACATCTTTGCTCTTCCACTGCTGTAGTCATCTTATTTCTCTGCTTTACAAAATGTTCCAGATACAAAGCATGGACTGCATGTGCTGGTTCTCTAGCAGAGGGGCTGGTGCCAGCACAGCATCCCTCACATCAGCAGTGCATGGCTACATCTCTAGGTGCAGCATCAGCAATGCATGGCTACATCTCTGCATGCAGCATCAGCATGCCACGAGGACCACCATCGGTGCCAAGACACATGTGTGTAACAGGATGACATGAAGGTTTATTTGATTTACTGTAAGGGACATTGCCTGGCTGTATGGAGCAGGCTGTGCAGCACATGGCAGGCTAGCGTAGCCACCAGGCACCCCTCATGATGCTGCTTTGAGGGCACTGGGTGCAACCCAGTACCAGTATCACTGAATCATCAAGTGGTTGAGGTTGGGATGGATCTTCTGAGACCAGCTAGTTCCAACCCTCCTGCCATGCACAGGGGCATCTTCCACTAGATCAAGTTGCTCCTAATCATGAGTAGAGCCCCAAGATCTTGCAAAGTGGCACTGCTGTTGCAGGTTTCAGGTGACATGGCCGTGCCACGTGCCCAGCATCCCCAAGAGGCAGGGGGCTGTGGTGGGTCCCCAGTGAGCAGGACAGCAGGGGCTGCCTGGCCCACTCCCCAGCAGTAAATCAGGCAAACGAGGTCTCTGCTTCAACGTTGCAAAAGCACACACTTATGTAAAAATATGATCAAAGTTTTATACATGTAGAATTTCCTACCAATAAATCACATAAATGGATATCTACACTGGGTAATAAAACTGAACAGATTCTAAACTGATCGGTAAAGTTGCCCATAAATTGTTGTTTTTAGCAAGCTGTAAACAAAAGCTGTATAAATACCAAGTGAGCCTTATAATGTGACTCGGTACACAGAGAAGTGCTCCAGCTGCTCTGTTTTCAAAGAAAATGCACTGGGTTTGGACAGTGCTTGGAACTCTTTTGTTATTGCTCAGCATAAACATTAGATCTCCTGCTTGATATACTGGCAACAAAGGGAGAGGAAGGAGTAGAAATAAATGCTGCTGACTTTGTTGTCTCTTCACGGTGTTCTTCTTGCAGAGGTTTACACACCATTATGTACCTCGCTGTGGTTTCATGGAGCTGTGCAAGGCACATCTTTTTTTTTTTCTGTGCTGTCTGTATTTTCTTTAATTACATTTCAACAAAACAAAGAAAGCACACATATATATTCATGCAAACCAGGCACTAAAGGTAACACTCACCTGATAGAGACAGAAACTATGCGGGATTCCCAGCCCAGAAATCACAGGAGAACACACTGTAAATTCTCATCTTTTTTGAATGTCCATTTCAGAATGAAACAGAAATGATCATTTTAGCTGCCTGTCCGGAGGTGAAATACAAAGCCAGCGAGCCCCCAGCACACACCCACAGATTAGGTTACCAGCACAGAGGACTTCAAACCTGCCAGGGAAAAGCCCTTCCCAGAGCGGGTGCTTCAGGTGGTAAAGGCAGAGATGTCAGCTTTGATTTGAGCTAACAGAAAGGAATCTTTGGATGGAAAAGCTCCAGGACCTTTGAATTAAATGAAAGACCAGAACACTCTACAGAATGTCTGCAATAACAGTCTCTACAGAAAATTATGAGGAACTACATAAATCCACCCTCTTCCTCTTCACACAGGCTCATTAAAGCAGTACTGACTCTCTGGGCAGCTATAATTCTGCTGAGTGATACCCTGGAATCACCCTGTCAATACCCAGTGGTGTGCTGCCTCTCCAACTATCTGTGCCCCTAATATTCCTCTCTTTGATGGGATTTGCTGACCTTTAATCTGATGCTAGTTTACTCTCATCACTGAAGTGCAAGTCAGAGAGCAATAAAACGGCAACCTCACTGATTCAAAAGGGAGAGCTAAAGCGCCACTAACTGTGAATCTAACCTTTCGTAATGGCTCTCCCCTTAAAAGGGGAAACATGAAGTGCAAGGCAGCTAAAACAAACAATATTTAATGCTGACTACAAGATTTATTGCAGCCCTCTTTGCATGAGTATTAAATTGGAATTTCAGAGCTGTAAACTGAGGAAGAGGAGAGAAACAGCCCATGCAGAGAGAGCTGTGGCCCTACACAGCACCTTCCCCATGCCATGGCGTGGCTGGCACCAAATGGAGCAGGACATCTGCAGCTGAAAGGTGCAGGTAGTGATTCAGGGGAAAAACAGTCAGAGCTGACTGAGCAAAAAGACCCTGACCCCAAATGGGCAAACAGACCCTGTGCAGGGCACAAACTGGCAAGCATAAGCTGTGCTCCTCATGTGAGAGAGATGCATGCACAGGCAAGCGTGAAAATCCTCTCCTGAGGAGCCCAGCACTGGAGCTGGTTCTGGACAGTCACAGGGAGCAATTCCAGGCCCCACAGCCATGCATAGCACAGGCTGATGGAACACAGAGCTCCCCAGCCCCTTGCATCACCTGGTACCACTGCAGGATGTGCAAAGCACCCACAGACTGGGCTCATCACAGTTCTCAACCGTGAGAACAGACTGGACTCATCATAGTTCTTAACCATGAGCAGGGCCATCAGGAAAAAAAAGACCTTGTGCTGCTTGAGAGGCACAGAGTGACGCTGCTCATCAGGATGAGAACCTGAGCAGAGGCAACAGAGGACTGAGAGGATCAGAGGAGGAACGGGAAGCAGCCTGTCCTGGTCAAACCTCTCCAGCTGGGTGGCCCCCAAAACGGGTCTCACTTGAAGGAGGTACTGTTTAGCACACATCCATTGTAAGAATGAAATCAAGTGGAAAAAAAAGGCTGTTCTCAAAACGCTGCTGCTCTTCCTCGAAGGAGCCACTGGGGGCTGTCGCATGGCCTCTCCCATCTCTCCAGCCCTGAGCATGGGGCAGCTCCAGCCTGCAGCTCGGCCAGGGTCTCATCCGGCTGTGCTCGTCATCTTCCATCAGTGTCAAGAAGAGCGGCTACGAGCAGTAGAGGGCCGGAGAACGGCCTGTCTCTACACGTGTCACACCACATCTCCACCTACTCCTTTATTTATTCCATAAACTTCAGGAAAACACAACTTGCAACTTAAGCCAAATTGCCCAACAGGTCCTATGCTCTTTGACTGTCCCAGGAGGGGTCTCCTCTTGCGCTGCGGGGTGGGGATGCAAAAGCACACACAGGCACCACGGTGATGCGCAGATGAACACCATGAATGACCCTCGAAGTGACTGTTCGCACACCAGCACCTAAAAGGGGAGCGTGAGTGGTACCCCCTCACGGCATCCTGGGCTGGTGGAGCATGTGCAGGAAGGGAGCAGACGGAGGAGACAAATCTCACACGTTGTATACACACAGATCAACAGCAAACACACCCAAGTCACATCACAAAGTAAAAGAGAAATTATCGCATAACAAATTTCTCTCCAGTTCCCTGGGGAAAATAAAGACTGACAGCTTTGGGTTTAACAGGTGCTGCTAGAAGATGAGCTGCTTATTAATACTGCTAGGAAGGAAAAGGACGATAAAAACTATAATGTGATTAATTATTTATGTTTACGAGAATGATTTTTAAGAGTTGCAGTTTGTCATGCACATGGCTTGGTCTGGTTCGACTCAACACGCTGCAGCCCAGAAGGTGCCTGGGGGCTCTTCACAGCATGTGCAGCAATTTCCACGCCACGAACAGGCAGAGGGCCCACGGTCCAGCCATCGGCCACCTCAGCTCTCAGCCTCCTCCCTACTCCCACGGCAATCACTTCACAGCCATTTACAAACACAGCGACAGCATCCTCAGAGGGGCAAGACACTGAAACAGGAGTTTCTCATAAGCACAAAAGCTAGGAGAACTTGTGCAGCCATTCCCCACCTGGCACTCTCTTTGCCAGCAACCTGAAGACAGAGAGCAGGAGGAGGTGAGAGCCCTGCCTCTGCCGTGCCCCCCCACCAATGCCATTCCAGCTCGGATATGGTGCTGGTCCCTGCAGGGATGACAGCTCCCTCCAGTCCCGTAACCAGCACTACAGCACCAGGGTCCCACACCACAGAGCCACAGCACCGCCAAACCAGCTGTGGATTTGCATGTAGCAATTAGAGCACAAACCACCACCCAGCACTTCTGAAAAGAAAAGGGGAAACATACGTTTGCAGAAGCTCACAAAGACAGACTTTGTCAAACCTAACAGGCACTGATAAGGGGAGAGCTTTTATAAGGGATACGAGGAGATGTATCAGATGAGAGCAAGGCTGAATACCAAACAGTATTAGTATAAAAAAAAAGAACAAAGAAAAGGCCTGCTCCGCGTAAGAACTGGTAATACATTAAAAATTTAAAACCTGGCACGACAAATCTGGATACTCCCTGCAGAAGACAACTGATATTAATGAACAGGCCTGTGCATTCATTGTCTGGGATCCCAGAGGAAAAAAATAATGCTGGTTACACTGAATTTTTTAAAGAGAAATTCTTCTCTGCACAAACAGCTCCTCTGCCAAAGCACCAGATTATTCCTGGCAGTTTTAAGTCTCTGAAAATATTCACCTGCCCAAGCACTGGATTTACCTGAAGGTACCTCACCGCTCCACACAATTTCTCAGCACAGGACTTCGTCAGAGCCTGGCTTCCCCCACTGGCATTTATTTATTCAAGAAGAAGTGTTCAGGCTTGGCTCAGTGCCCCTTTCAGCCTCAGATAATGCAGCTCCCTCGGGACACAGAAGGTGCTGCTTCCTGTAATGTTTGACCTGGCAATGCTCGAGCAAGGCAACAGGAAAAGCGACGTGGGGCTCTCTTGTTTGCATGGACCACATCAAATCCTGGACACAGGCCCAAGAACAGTCAGCCTGGACTTCAGCCTTGGTGTCAACTTTTTTGGCCACAAAATGCCAAGAAGTGCACAGGCTTCTCTGCTAATGGATGCCAGTACCTACAAGAATAGGCAAGATGTGAGAGTCTTCACAGGAAACTTCTCCAAGTTGTGTCGTAAGACTCCAATGGCCACTAAGGCTCTCAGCTTGTGGAGAGTGCTAATGGGAACCAAAGGGAGCTGGAGAAAAGGCTGCGTTTTTGGAAGGAGAAGGTGGGAGAAGCCAGAGGTAGCCAGGGCACCCAAGCCCAGTGGAGCATGAGAAGCTCAGTGCCTCAGCCATGCTGGCCATGCTGGTTCCCATGGACTGTCTCTATCCTGCACCTTTTGATAGTCCGTATGGCTCCTCACTGGAAGCAGCTTTGGGAGGATCTGATCATTGTAAGTTAATGCAAATCCTGGGAAAAAACAAACAAGTGCCCAAGGCAAACAGTGCCCCTTGCTGCGCATGGCTCCAACATGGAGCTGGGCTGCAGAGTTCTCTCTTGGCCATAGGAGCGAGCCCCACTGAGCCTGGGAGTAACGCTGGGTGCTGAGGGATGCATCAGCAGCTTCCTGCTCCTGGGCTCCACAAGGCATTTCTCTTCCCTGCAAGGCTGTGGTGCTGTGTAAGAGCCACACACTTGAGCGCACACAACAAGCAAAAGGCTCATTGTTATTGCTGTCGCCGCCACACTCCTTAGGTGGCTGGGTGCTTGGGTGGAAACCTACCTGCCTGCAGCAACGCGCGGCGGAAGAGCCTGGGAATATCAGCAGTTTCTACCAGGGTCACCCGTGCAGCGCACAATTATGCCGGGGTTGAACTGTGTTATAGGGAATGCCTCAAGTTTTAAACTGTCATTAGAATATCGTGGCCTGATTTTAACAATACAGCAGCGCTTCTAATGATCTTTAAGGTAATTCGCTATTCAGACCCCGAGCAAAAGATGCAAATGTACCACTGAAAGCTCCTTATTAAATACCCACAGGCTACAGTTCTGTACAATAAGTGGTCCAGGTCTTTTTAGAACATCCTAATTAGATGAACAGAGATGCAGAAAAATGCAAAACCAGGTCATGCAGCAAAAATGTTGGGGAGGGGGGAAAGCTGCAAAACAACCCCCCTCCAAGCCCCTCATTAAATACCCTCCCCCACACCACAACCCTTATTAAAACCCTCACAGTGTGATGAAGTGGAGCCAAAGGCTGCCGGCCCACCATCGCCCCCAAAATAGAGGTGACCGTTATTGTTAAAGTTAAGTTTCCAGTTTATTGCCAGGGATATGTCTAAGTGATGATATAAATAATACTATGAATAATACATTAAGCAAAAACCCAATCTGAAATTAAATTTGCCTTGGGTTATCTCCCTTTTTACTATATACATACAGAATTATGATGTGCCAGGGGACAAAAAAAGCTAATATCAAGGTAACACTTTCCCTCCTTTGAAAAGCACCAAGAATTGCTGCCCCTGAAGAGCTTCAGGTTTTACACCAGAGCCACCAGGGCAGAACTTCTCTTCTTCCTGAAATAAGGGAATCAACTTGGAAACAGATTTCAGGGCTGATGGGAAGGATTCTCTCCAGCACAACTCAAGCAGAGCTGTTTGCTTTGGCCTGGCGCGTCTGCACGCGCAAGAACGTGCAGCATCATTGCGAGTGCATCGAGGTTCATCAGACCCTCCCACCTGGCCTCGCTGGGGTAATTTACTTTCTGTGCTGGGAGCTGAAAGTAAATTTATTTGATCTTTATGTCTCCAATTTAGCTCACTGAGTACCAGCCCTTTACTCGCTGGCTGCTTAGCATTTAGCATTGACCTTGCTTTGATTTCCAAAGCATTCCCGCCACAGCCGGCATAAGCAGAACAGGAATTAGCTAGGCTCACAATGGGTGAAATCCCAACTGCACCTGGATACCAGACAACAGAGGAGAATTACAAGAGGAACTGGGGTGGTGAACTGGGCTGTACACTGAGCCCAGGCAACTAGGTCTCTGCCCCAAACCTGTGGCAAACTTGCAGTGTGATTTCAGATAAACCACTCTTCTCCTCATGTTTTAGTTTCTCCAGGAGGCAAGGGATGCTTAGGGCACTCTACGAAGTCCTGAGGAGTCTTGGCCAAAAAGCACTAGGAATGAAGGCCTCAAAACCACATCAGTACCTCTTTCTAACCAGCCCCAGGGCAGCAGTGTACCCAACCCTCATGCCCTGTACCAAAAGCAAGCTGTTTCCCCTCTGAACACAGTGCCACAAGGCAATGGATACAGACTGGAAGCCCTGTGAACTAGAAGCATCATCTGTCAGGTCCTTCCAGTGACTCTCCATGCCACTGGGAACAGGCATCTTGCTGCCAACCTGCTGCCACGGTACTCCAAACACTGGGGCACCAATACAAATGATGGCAGTTCACAGGTTGGTTTTGGCATGTGAACATTTGTTCAAAGACAACCAAGTGAGAAGGAAAAAACTCATTTCCTGAATTCTCCAAGAGAGAAAATTTGGGCGACTGATGACAGAGTCTGGGAGACTGCAGAAAGGGCAATCTGCTCTGCTCCACTCTGCTCCTATGGCAGCCAACCAAAGCACTGCCTGACAACTCGATCCACTTAGGTGAGGACATTTGCATTCATTATATTTCCATAGGAGTTTCCATAACACTAAATGTAAAGCCTTTGGTGCCAGCACATCCCAGCTTTTCCTTCTCCTCTCCCTGCACTCTGCCCTGTGGCCACTGGCAGCCTCAGGAAGGAGAGGCTCTGACCCCACAGCACATCAGCTCCATGGCATCACCTCAGCTTTCGGCTAGAATTCCTGAGCCTTGCCTGGGAGCAATGCGGGAAAGAAACGGTTAATGCACTAATTACCATAATTAAGAGTTGCCAATTTAATTATAGCTGAGAATATTAATGCTGTAACATTTGTTGGAGTGCAGAAAACAAACCTTTAATGCACAGACTTTGTTCGCAAACATCTAATGGAGCCCTCCTCCACTTCGCTTGGTGCTTCAGCGCTGACACAACAGCGATAGGTTCAGATTGAAGAACTTGTCAGCAATCAGGCAGGAGGAGGCTAATTAGCTGGCAGGTTAATGAGTGTGATGGCTCTTGACAGCATTTTGTTACAGCCTCTACTGTATTTAAACAATAAATGATTATTACTTAAACACAGTGGAGCCAGTCTTATTAGGAGAGCTAGACCATATTTTTATTTTCATAAAAATTAGACTGATCCCTTAGCGTAAAGCATAAAATGTAAAATTTTGGCTGATTACAGTCTCACCTCTGAATCTCCAGGGTATCTTGTCAGAGGAAGAGAGCAAAGGCTTTTAAAGTCCTTGTGCTCTCCAAGAGAAGGCATTAGACAATGTACCAAATGTCTGAGGCCCAGGTGGCTATAAAACATGAACAGCAGTGATGCAATTTAAAGAGCTACCTTGTTTGCCAGCCACAACAAAACAGAGCAAATTCTTCCTGATTTTCACCCTGCATTGTAGCCTCAGTCCTGCGTGTAATAGGTGCCAGGGCTCTGACATCCCCACATGCTTCAGGCTCAGACTGAGCTCTGGACTTTTTCTTCCTTTGGCAACTGGGATTTGGAAACAGGTGGTGAAGTAGAAGAATGGCTCTGTGGACAGATTAACCCATTTCTCTGTCCAGTTAAGGGGGGTTGGGGGACATTTTACAGCACTCTTGTAATCCATAAACATAATGAGACTGAGAAGGAAAGTGTCTACATCCAAAAAATCCAAAAGCACAGAGATGCAGTGCCTTTCCTGCAGAAAAGGCAGGTAGGAACGAGCCACTGGCTCTAGTCTGAACTGTATTTACAGGACAAGCAATTGCAAATATGTGTCCAGAAAAACCTTATCTGAAGAGAATTAAATTGAATCCGTGGCAGTGTAATAATAAGGGAGGGTTATTTCAATTTAATATTTAGTGCTCCCTAGGAATTTGTACATAAACATGGAAGAAACAAAAGGCCTCACCTGCTGAGACTAATACCATTTTCGAAATTATTTTTGCATACATGAAAATGATTTGTGCCCCTCAGTGCTACTGCTGAACACGTGAATAAAACCAGAAAAGGCAGTGAACTCCTCAGATCCTGCCTAATCCTTAATGCTGCATTCTTACATATTTAAGACTCAAAACACCACGAGCTAAGTAACACGGAGCAGCAGTACATGGCTGGTTACCAACAGCAGCAGGCAAACGCAGGCGGTGCTGTGGCTCGTCTGAAGAACGCACAAACAGCCTCGTTACTCCCAGGAGATCCCAATGACTGCCTTGAGACCACAGGGCTGAGAAAGCCCCAGTGAGCTTCTGCTGCCAGAGCTTACTCACGGCAGTAGCTTGTTGAGCAGTGCTGGGGAAATCGAGGGTGGAAAAGAAAAGGCAAATTCCCCAGAAAATTCCCCAGCGTCCCCAGGCAGCGGCAGGCAATGCTGGGCAAGAGCCCTGGCAACAAAAGCGCAGCTTGGCTCACCAAGCCTGGCCTCTAATTCCTGGGGATAAACCCTGTTTGCAAAGCATCACCTGAACCCTGAGCCATATCCCCAGTTCCTTACAGTACAAACAGAGCAGGCAGGCAGCTCGCTGACATCATCCCGCGCGCGAGCATTCATCACGCGGAGGCCACGCATGGCCTGCACAGCAACGGGAAGCACAAAGTCACGTCAAGCCCAAATTAAACCTGCGTTCTGCAAGCTTTGCCAAACAGGGCAGCCTCTTTCTTCGCAGACCTGAGGATCTGAAGATCGCACCACGCCATTAAATATCGATAGGTTCGTAAACAGACTGAACTCGGCAACACCACGAAAACTTTCCCTACGTAGCTTCTGAACGCCTTGGTTTTGAAAGGGCTTATCCAAATTTCTTCTTCTTTTTTTTTTTTTTTCACATTAAAACATTAATAGCATTTGATAGAGCAATTGTAACCCAACACCATCCCAGGAAAAGCTGGCATCTGGCAAAAATCACCAGACTCTCTAGCTGTTTAAATGAGAATATTCTTCAGTCTGAAAAAAATTATTTATAGAGGGTTTTTTTACTACCCTTGTATACTGCAATGTTATTTCCTTTCCCACACACTAGCAAAGTCCATTTTCACAACTGCTATAAAGCGGCATGTTCACAGCTAGTAAAACAACTCAATAAATAGCCTCACGAAGCTATAGCTGTCTCATATCCTTTCCTCAATAAAAACAGAGGTGAACTGCTTATTTTCAGCAGCACACTATAAGAAGACAGAAGCATTATGACTGCTCATACATTCTGACTATCATTTGCCACAAGCTATATCTGTCAGCATTAAATAAAGCTGCATTATAAATGTAAACAAAACACCCACATCTACAAAATGAGCTGTCCGCCATTGCTAGAGGCATGAATTGAACCCGCTTATTGACTCAGCTTGCTCTTTTTATTTATTCTCCTACAAAGACATGCATTTACTTTACCCTACAAGCATAGTGGGTTTAGGGGCGGTAACTTGTCTCCTGCACAAGCTGAAAATGCAGATCTTAATGGGAACACCATTAGGTGGGCAAACACTGAACTATTATTGAAAAACTGATTTATTTTAAAAGGTTATCCTAGACCAAAACACTACATCATAAATAATTTGCAGGATCAGTCAAGTGAATTTATACTTATGATTTTTTTTTTTTTTTTAAAAAAGGTAATTCATTGCAATCAAATAATAATGCCAGTTTGAGAGGAATTACACTCAAATATCAACTGCTCGGAATTTACAGTCTGAAGAGGTTAAAAGGTGCTTAGCTCTACAGCAGCACATATCAGGCTTGTTCTCTGACAGTACATTATACATCTTTCCAGGCTAGAAAAAAAAAAAAGTTCTGTCCCTGTCAGACGAGTTCTGTCTCTGGGCACAAGGGACTCACAGGCACCTACCGCCTTCCAAGGAGGAGTGGGCACATCCACTGCCAGGAGTGGGCACCTACTGCCTTCCAAGGAGGAGTGGCCACCTCCCCCACTGCGAGGAGTGGGCACATCCACTGCCAGGAGTGGGCACCTACAGCCTTCCAAGGAGGAGTGGGCACATCCCCCACTGCCAGGAGTGGGCACATCCACTGCCAGGAGTGGGCACCTACAGCCTTCCAAGCAGGAGTGTGCACATCCCCCGCTGCCAGGCCTGCCCAGCCAGGAGCCAGCAAGCAATGTGGAGCTCACAGCAACACAAACCCCAGCCATGCCCCACTACTGGAGCACACGTCTGTAAGTGCATGACCTGGCAGGGCCCCAGCAGCCCAGAGCAGACCTTCCTGCACTCAGGCAAAGAGCGTCTGCCAACACAGAATGCAACCAAAACCTGGCATACAAGATGTGGAGCACTCAGGACCTCCAGAAGATAATACAAGTTGTGTGAAAATACTGCATTTTCCCCAATTAATAATTACAATAAATTATTTATATGGATATTCACATTTCTATAAAGAAGAAAGAATAATTATAAATAATGCATTAGCTGGGAGGGAATGGATTCTTTTTTACAATATGCTATGTAAGAAAGGGTGATTTTGCCAGAATTCTAAACTAACAATGCAGTCCCATGTCTCAAGCTGGACTGCATGGTACATCAAACTCTGGGCTATATCTTACAGGTACTTTCCTGTAACACAGGTAAGTTATTAAAGGAATTACCACAGTGTTCCTACAGTCTGGCTCTTGTCCCTGACCCCTTAGACAAGGCTGTGCTTTGAGACAGATTTTCTTCCATCAGGTAGTGGTGCCATTAAAGATGCCAGAATATTCTTCCTTGGAAAACTCACCACAATTCCAAAATTATCTTTATTATGTATGACTGGTAATGGTTGTCACATGGGAGGATGCCAAAAAGCCTCACCAGACACCTGGCTGGGGGCACCACGGATCTCCTTCTCCCTCCCTCCATGCCTCACCCCTTGTCAAATACCAATCAGTGCAGAGCAGTCCCCAGGAGACAGGAGTTATGCCCAGCAGCGCCAGACGCAGCATGTGGCTCCTGACACACACAGATCGCACTGAAGTGGGACCACAAGCACTGCCACATAAAGCAGATCTTGAATCTGGCTCTCTCGAGGCCCCGTGGCTGCAGTGTGATATTGCTCATCACTTTCTCTCCAGAACCTGGCACAGAAATTCAAAGGCAACTTCAGAAAGAAAAGTCTAAGTGAAGCAATTGGATAATGCTGGCACAGGTCCCCTCATTACATTTGAGCATCCCTCATGAATGGACAGGAACAAGTGTTCCACTGTTTCACATCATCCATTCTTCCAGAGGTAGATATTAATTATTCCTGCTTTTCCATTTTAAGATAAGCTTGTTAACAAGAAATTATAGGGTAGCTTGGAGCAGCTATCCATTGGGTTGCCTGCATCACAGTTTATGATGTTTACAGAGAAAAAGAAAATCAGCGTAAGGAGTAGCAGAGAGTAATTAATGTATTGTAGTGTGGGATTTCCACTTCCTACCTCCATTTAAATCAAATAAAGCTTGGCAGTGCCAGAGTAAATCAAGGGGCAGCCACCAGGGAGAGAGGATCGGCAGAGGCATTAGAGCCAGATCCAAACCCGTGCTTCACCCAAGCTCCTACTATTATTACTTGTGCAAAGCAAATATTCAGCCTCCAACCCTAAATCATTTCAATTCCTATTTCCAAGTATAATTTAATCTTTTTCAGCGACACTTGATGCTTACTTCATCACAGCATAATGACAGATTAAAAAGTTGTTGAATTAAATATTAAAGAGGACTTCAGGCAGTTCTGCATTTTTAAGGAATAACACAGATTGGAGATGAAATGAGAAGCCCAAATGCATATTTTATTCCAAAAGGAAAGAATACATATATTTTTCCTCCAGGCCACCTACTTTGTAATAAAACATAGGGCAGGTTTTTATTTAGTGGATAAAAGCATGATATAGTATTATAGGGCTCATATCACTGTAAACTGGTACCATGCAATGGTGTCAAAGCTAATGACACCACACGATCAAACATGGTCTTTTGTTAAGTATATACATGCACCTGTACTGCATATCTGTACTGTATATCCCTCTATACAGTCATTTACAATATTTTCATTACACTACTTAAGCACAATTTATTGACTCTCAGATGTGAAAGTTTATCTTGTGATGACACCTCCAGCATGACATCAAAGTGCAGAATGCGAAACATCATTTATGCTATTATCAAAATATAAATTGTTCCAAGGCAAATTATGTCAGCATATGAATTTAAAAAAAAAAGAAAAAAAGTCGCTTTAGATTTAAGCTGCAGTTTAAATAGTCTGAAAGCCTTGAAGATAAATAGAGATGATGACAAGTTTTGAACTTTAAGAGAAACCTCCACCTTGTGAGGAAAAGAAGTCCCCATCTATTGTACTGTAATACAGTGTTGGGACATCAGTCTTTATACATAAAAGGATCAGGGAGCACACCTCCTATTTTTCACACATACATATTGATATTTCTCCTTAGTGACCGTATGTACCACCTTCCACATCTGTATCTCTGTAAGCATAAGGATCACAAATTTTGCTTCCGTTCCATCATGTAGACGATGCACACATGCACATAGATGGCAGAAAAAGAATCTGGAGAAGTCTTTGATTGCTGTAACGTGAGCGTGGTGAAATCAGAGGTGTCATCTGGATTCAGTACAAGGCAGACATCATTGTCAGCACAATTCCCATGCAGCAGTCGCGTTACGTACATAGAAGCATCCAGGAGGGCAGGCAGGAGAAGGGGTTGCAATGGGGACTGGGGGAGCAGGGTAGCCCTAATTTAAGCACACACTGATGGCAGTTCATGGCTGGGTAGGACACTTTAACATCCATCAAAATGCCCAGGCTCTCTGGATTTCCACTCATATGGTCAGGTGAAGTTTACTCAGCACAACACCCGGCAAATATTTTCATATAGAGTTTCACATTCCCTGTTTGCAGCATTAGCCAAAGGAGCCTCTGATATTTTGATGTGGGTCTGAGTTGTGGGCTGGTGATGGAGCAGTCCTATTGCCTTAGCCCATCGGCAGAGGCCCACTTCTTGGCAGTGGAGGCAGCAAAATTCCTGAGGTGAAATGAGCCATTTTCAAACATTCGTCCTGGCACCAAGAGGTGCAATTTTGCTACAAGACCAAAGCCTTGCGTGCTGGAAACAGATGAAAAATCACTAGAAAACAAACCAAAAGACTCCTGCTCTTGACTGGTGGGTTCTGGTCTGGCAGCCCCACAGAGGCTGCCCACGTGGGCTGAGCCAGGCTCTCCATCCCCCCCATAGCACCCATCCCCATGGCTCTGCAGCCCCTTCCACTCCTCCCTGCTCTGCAGGGCCAGTCTCTGGTGCCCAAGGGAGGGTGCTCCATGGTCACACTGACCAACATCTGCTGGCCAGGAGAGGAGCCTGAAGGGTTCGTGGTGGCCAGGACACCTCTCACCGTACCATGGCCTTCCCAGCCAACTTCGGGGCAGCCTGTGCCTACCGATTAGCGCCGTTATTATTAATTATTATTGCTGTTATTAATACCAAAAAAGGGATGCTGGCTGTCTTTTTGTCAGCACAACCACTCTGCCTTTAAGTCATTAAGCTGCAGAACAATAACGGCGGGCGAGCGACAAGAGAAATGCCATTGTTCCCTCTCCCCAGCCTGAGCCGCTCGTCCTGCTCCCATGTAAATGAACTTAATGCTCTTCATTCAGGCGCACTCGGAGGGTTCTCATTTACTGCCTCTCTCTCTGTGACAGCATTTTCTCACCAGCCCTGACTGCATAATTAATGCAAATGCAGCCTTAGTGTCATGAGCTGGGCTCCTTTGGTTTACTTTGGTACGACACTTACAGAGGAATATTAACTAGAGAAAGCAGCATCACAACAGGGGTGGAAAATCAGCCTGTCAGGGACTCATTCCAAATGCCACGGAAAGGAGAGCGCCTTCAAGATTGTTTCATCAAGGTGATTGAGAACAAAAACTACTGAGGAAAATTCGAGCTTACATTTATGAGCCTCTCCACATACATTATTTATATCGCCAGAACCTATAGGAACATTATTTCCGAGCACATATTCATACAAAGACGGTGTTTCGTGGGGCCGAGGACTGGCATTGCATGTACACAGGCACACCACCGAGAGTCAGGCAGCCCTGGCACAGCTCACAGGTGAGCAGAGCACTGCCCCGGACGCCCTTTGTGTGCCTGTCTGCCCGCTCACGGCAAGTTCAGGGGCATTAGGCTTTATCCTAGCACAGCTCTACACACGCTCGCTCCTCCAAAAGGTCAGTGAGCCGCATACCCGATATAGCCCTTTGCAGGGATAATCCTGCGTTTTAATCCTGCCTGTTCCAATCAAAATTGGCTCTGTTAGTTTGTTGTTGGTTTGGGGTTTTGTGTTTTGTGTTTTTTTTTTTTTTTCTTTCCCAGTAAACCAGACAGCAGTTCTGCACTAAATGCACGAGAATTAAAGCAAGAGAGCAGGATTCCACTCTATTAGCAGCACTTTGTACAACACTGCAAGGAGAGCATGCCTTTTTTTAAATTTTTTTTTTCTTTCCCACAACAGCCATGCTGGAAATGTTTATTCAGATTAATTCTGCTTTTATTTTACTATCAGATCATGCTCTGTCTTGGTTTGTTTTGTGTTTTTTTTTATCTGTAACAAAAGTACATTTGCAAGCACTGTATGTTTGGTTTGCTTTGCTGTTTACTCTTTAGTTACACTGAAAGACAGCTCTTTATATGTTGGGGTTTGGGTTTGGTTTTTTTTTAATTGGGGGATTTTTGCATTATCTTTCTTTATTGCCCTGCTGCTTCCAGGCACACCAGGTCTGGTCAGATCTTCTGAGAATGCTGCTCTTTAACTGAGCTGCTAATATTATGTTACATAGAAATACATGTCAAATTCTTTTTCTTCTCCTCTCCCCATTGATGCTAATTTTAAAAGTACGAGAATTTTTGCAGTAATAAATCATATGGACCCTGTTTATCTGCTCCCCTCTGTTGGAGGCTCTGGGTCACTTTTTCCACCTTTTCAATGTGTCTGTAAACACTGGAAGACAAGTCTTTTGTGATTGGGAAGCTGAGATTTTCTGGTGATCACAAAACCTGGGACGTTAACAAAAATACAGCATCCAACTTTGTGAAACCTGTTATTAAAACCTTAAAAAAAAAAGGTGATACCCTGTCTGTGGAATCAGAGCGAGCTGGTTCTTTCCCTGTTTCCCTCCCAGTGAACAGACAGATCAAGGCCTGCTAGAGGACACACGACTGATCTGTGGGTAGCTTAAGTGAAGGCGAACATGTTTTGTCACCTGCAAGCTTTTGGACTGCACGCAGCAGTCACCATCCCTCTTCGTCCAGGATCAGTGCCCAAAATGACCAAAGCCACCTCCAAGAGGCCTTGTGAAAGAGAGATGGGCAAGAGGATGTGCTGCTCTCCAGGAGCCCTGAGATTGCAGCCACCGGGGTCCAGGTGGCACAAAGTGTCACCAACCTCTAGACACGCTGTGCTTGCTCTTCGGGAAGTGACACAGCTAAATTTTGTACAGAGCCCAAAGTGCAAAGGTTTCCTGAGGTTTGTTTTTTTTTGTTGTTTTTTTTTTTTAATTTTTGCAGTCCTTCAGAACCAAAAGCATTCTACACACCCAAGGCTTCAACTTGACTTGCTTTACTTCCACTAACACAATTAACAAAAGCAGCTGTGCTCTCTGTGCCGGAGCCCTGCCCACCAAGCCATGAGGGGCAGCCAAGTCACGGCAGGGCAGGGACTTGATTCCCCAGGCAGGCAAGGAATCCGACTTCCCCGGGGTCAGACCTGGGCCAAGGGATAGCCTTACACCTCCCTACTGCCCAGGGACTCAAGACCACACCAACTGCAGGTCCTTTGCGGTTTAACTGAATACACAGTAACTGAAAATAATACCTTTATCCTCTGCAATATACCACACCACTGAATGGATCAAAATGAAGATGCCAGTCAAACGGTTTATTTTAGACAGGAAACAGCCTCGCAGACCATTATTACAAATTAAAGGTATTATATTGAAGTCATTTTTAATCCCTTATAAATGAATAACCCTTCTACCCAACATTAAATCATTTTCTTCTGCAGAAGTAACATTTCCTCTCCATGGCACAGGATATATTCCCCTGCAGATCGGGAGCTATCCTTCCATGAGAGCTGGTGGCAGCCAATTACACCGCACCAGGACTCATAAAATTCCCACAGAACTCACACTTGTGTCTTGCCAGGGCAGAGCTGCCTTATCTCATCCATAAGCAATAATGCCACTTTATTTTCAGCAATCAGCACGCAGATGATTATTTAGACGCAGCCTCATAATCCTCCTCGCAACAACTACGGAAGATCCTGATTTGAAAATCCACAGTCAAGAAATTCCACCTATCGCAAACACACAAGGTGGGAGCTTAGTCCCTCTGTGCTGCAGCACAGGGAGCTTCTCTAGGCTCATTTATATTTGTTAAGGTAGACAAAAAGTAGAACACAAGTCTGGGAGAAGAGCGAGTTCAGGCAACTTTCAGCATCAACCGTACCATGTCCATTTCGGCATAGTTCTAACAGGGCATCAATACTGTCATTTAAAACTTAGGATCAGTACACAAATGTGCTATAAATGGGAAAATCCCTTGTGATACTAGTGTGAAACATGCAGCTCATTGATTTTGTTCTTGATGGTCTGCTATTAAACTAGCGAACATGCTGACCTTGTGTGCAAAGGCAGAATAGTGTGCATGCAACATAAAGTTGAAAAACAGCTTCAAAATGACTGTTTAAAACTGTAGACTGCAAACCTTAAAATATAGACAAGCATTCCATAGTTTATTTTAAATTGGCAACCACAATTTAACAAGCTATTCTAACAAAGGATTAGCATAGCATGTGCTTTTCTTTAGCCATCAATTATGACACAGGGTAATGCAGGGCACAACTTAAGTGTCAAATTACAATATGCTATACAAAACCACTTTACAACACTGCCTTCTGTTTGCTTAGCAATTACTACAACGCACCCTGCTTTATGTGGAAAAGCTTTGGTCAGAATACTTCCTGAGAACGTACATGTGCATGTACTTAGAGATTACAAAACGTTGGCTTCTTCTTTACCATATTTCTACCATTTAAACGAAGGGAAAAATATGTCGGTGTTTATTTTTATGCTCTCGTTTCAAATAAAAATTCAAGTGCAGGTCTTCGTTGCAGGTTCCATTAGATAAACACCTTTTTNATGAAAACAGCAATTTCCATTTAGCTCGATGACAGTTTCAGATACTTGATCTGTTATTAGGCATAAAATTAACAGTTTTATCAATTTCAAACATGGGACGATTGCGGGCAGATACTGATATATGCAAAACACACGGTGCTGGGAAGATGTGTGGATAATTTAGCAAGATTTAAAACCCTACCCCTCGCATAAATCAGTCATACTTACAAATGCCTGCCTTATGAATTGAAAAAATAATAAGAATTACATGTATTTTAAATAAGAAAGTTTTTATTATCCTCGTCACGTGAATATAGATTGTAGTTCATGTGAACGGGGAGGGGGAGCCCCCTGTTTTAGCTATTTTTTCTGTTCCGCTGTCCTTTCTCCTGCATTTGCCTAAAGGCTCTCAGTAAATTACACTCCAAGTAAATGACTGTAATTTACCCGTTGAATTCCCTTGTTCAGGAAAAGCACACACCACACATTCCAGCGTTTCCACAGCTCAAATTTACCATTCTCGATGTCAAGAACAATCCACGGGCAGTAATTTGAAACTGTTTGAGCCTTCAAATAAGGGAAATTAGAAATGTTTTGAGAGCTAAGATTTCCAGTGAGGAGATAAAACCTGATAAAATCTGTAACAGTTCAATTCCTTCTCCTTTATATTTATAAACAGGGCATTAAATGTACCGTTAAGCCACTACTCTGATACCAGCTCGGCTCGGCTGACACCGCCTGGGAAGCAATATCAGCAATAAAAGGAAAAGCATTTTTAATGAGGAAAAAAATTGTTTAAAGGCCTACCAACAAAAATAAACATGGATGACCTTACAGCAAAGAGGAGAAGCAGCACATAGCTGTGGAGTCCATCCCCACTTAAGCCCATAGCCAAACTCCCTGTGACCTCCACCGGGCTGGAATTTCCCCCAAATTCCCATCTAGGCTTAAATTCAGCGATTTGTTATGAGACAGCTCAATCCTGACAACACAGCTAAGGCTGTACAGCTGGGCAAAGCTGGAAATTAAAATATTCTATAAAACAGGATTTTAATTAACATCGAGAGCGATTAAAGCAGAGAAATCCATACGTGTTGGTGATGAATTATCCCATGCGGCGGTGGGGAATGTTCTGGGCCCGGTGACGGATACGCTGCACCACCAGACACAAACACCTCCCCTCGCCTTACCACGCACAAAAACCCCACCGTTAGCAACACTCAATAACCACAACCGCCTATTTCGCTCTGTCTAAAGGCAGGTTTTCATATGGTAAAACTGTTATAAATCCCCATTATCCTAAATAAAATTACAGCACTTTAAACATTTCCAGGGAGAACATTCTCTCTTCTAAACAACTACCTTAGCGAGTAATAGGAAGCAATATGGTTGCACTTGTGTCACAGTTGGAAGTCTTTTTAAACTGTCGCCCTGCTAGCAAACCAATTCTACATATTAAAATGAATGGATTGCTTATTTCAAGGGGAAAAATCATTTATAAAATCAAGACCATTATTAAGATACTGTGACTTATTTCCACTCCAGAGTGCATGAGAAACAGATAAATGCAGCAACCTATGTGCGCTGAAATGTCTTCATCCTTTTTTTTTTTTTTTTGATGCCACAATTTTCTTTTTTAAATGAGTCATCCATGCGTACAAGTAAATTAAAAATTGATCTAGATTCCACATGCAAGGAGCTGAAGTTTTTACACATTTCCACATTACAAACAAGTACAGATCTCACAAACATCTGGCTGCGGGCTTTTTATTTCTAAAACGTAAGAGATCTTCCTCCTGCCTTCCCTGATAGGTACTAGGCACGGGGCGAGTCACCCCAAGGCATACACACAGTATTTAGGCTGGGTGGCTGCAGACGTACCTGACCTGCAGCAGATTACTGTACATTTTTAGTGTGCAATTGGCTGACCTCCTCATCAGTTGTCACCTTAGTCTGAAATAATACCCTGGCCCGGCCATATCGCCTATTTATTCAGGACCCTTTAACAGATTAGTTGTTTGGATTAAATCTAATCAGAGGTTCAGTTAACACACCACAGCAGGTTTGGGAGCGTGCACCTTGTAGTCACTGAGTAAATTATAGGAACCCTATAATTTGATGAGAACATGTGGGCATTTTTCCACAAGCTCATAAATTACTGATTGCTTTTTGTAGGTTTCATTGATACTAATGTGTGCTTCCCTCCATGTCTCTGCCCCAGATTGTTGCTGGCACAAACATCGCCACTCAGAAACCCAGTAAATTACGGAAACATGTTTAATCATGAGCTTTAAAAACTTTGCACGTTAATGATGGGGAAGGCTGCTGCTCCTGAGCTGCAAAACAACCTCGCTGTGGGTTGCCCTGGGCAAAAGGCTTCTAGCACAGAACTGCTTTCGAGTACAATGGCGAGGCTTGGAATTAGCACATGAGATCTTCTCAGATGGGGCTTTTCTGCCCTCAGACTCTTGCCTGCCAGCGCTTCCATTCTTCTCCCACTTGGTCCCACTCCCCAGAACAGACAACAGCTTCTGCACACACTGTACCTTGTGCAAACCTCCTTTCAGCGGGAAAGGCAGCTAATAACAAAGCAATTAGCTGCTCAACTAAGAAACTGCCACTTCTGCTGTTGCCTTTTTTTTTTTTAATAGCTGAAAATTTCTCCGTTAATTTCAAGCCATTTGTAGTATCTGCTTTCATAATTGCAAACCTGGATGAATTGTTTCCTGAAGTTGAACCATGGCTGATGCCAGCAGAACCTATGAACACATAAAAGCTTCAGTTTCTAATGTCACTATCAAGCCAAAAACAATTACACCCATTTGAATTATGGCAACCAATAAACTTAGATAATCACCATATGCAACATAACATTTTGGCACTTGAACTAAAAACTCTTGTAGACAACTATAGATTGCTGCTAATGTGGAGCGTTCTTGTCCTACCCAAGGCTGCCAATAGAAATGCCAAAGCTGCTGAATACTGCTCATCCTCGTAATGTTGTCAGTGAATGGCACATTCACACAGCCCCCAATCCTCTCTTCCCAGGCATGGTCTTCTCCAGCTGCAGCTTAATTTCCTGTGACTTGCCTAATTACTGTAATTAAGGATTAATTGCCATTAATTATTCACACATAAGCTCATCGCAAATCATGGGGTAAATGTCTTATGAAAGCTGCCATACAAGCCATGTATAAACACACTGGGATGCTCCAGGCAGGAGAATCTATCACTCAGCCCTGAAGCAAATCTCTGTGCTTCTCTTACAAAAACAGCTATAACTCTCAGAAACTCGACAGTCTTTCCAGGTAAGCATTAGGTTACAAAGCATGTTTTCCTGTGGAAGCCACAACGGTTTTATTAGTACTATAAATGCTGTTTTATCTTTCCAACTGCTATTTTTATGTTTCCATTTTTATTCTACAGTGCTCAGTTTAGGACAAGCATTTGCTCGGAGGAGGAATGTTTGCAGTTGCTGCTCCCCCACCCTGTGCGGCGGCTGCCGGAGGTTTGCAGCGCAGCACCATGTGACGGGATCAGCATGCCAACAACAAAACCCAGCTGCTGGACTGGGATGGAAACCCCTGGTGTTCCCATATTCCCAGCTAGCAAAGCCAGTGTTTGCATGCTGAGACAACTTGGCAGTCAACTACCCTCTGAGAGGGCAAACCATACTGCAAGACAGGGCTCAGAATAGACACTGAGCCCAGCAAAAACGATGGATGTGACGGAACCAAACTGGGAGCACTAATGGAAGGAGCGCGGCATTACAGTGGATGGTTTGATGGTTCCTCTGCTTTATTTTACCTGTCTTTGCCATCCACTTTCAAAGCAAGCTCAAGGAAGAGGTAGGTTTCTTTGTCCCAACGTGGTGTGGGACATCAGAGATGTGGGCTCACTGCGTTGGCTCATCTGCGTACAGCAACTGGAGAGGGCACCAAAGCCAGCATCCCCCTTCCCCAAACTCTGCCTTGCTGTCAACCTCTCCCTGGTCCTTCGACGCCACATTTGGAACTGTAAGAATTTGATTTAAGGGAATGAACTGCAGTGCTGTGTTGTGCTGCACAGAGTCAAGGAGATCCTATATCACCGCTATGCATTACCACTGAAACACTGCCCCAGGAAATTTAAGTATAAGCAGGCAGAATGTTGTTCTAATTGTTATGTTAGTACCTTCTGCAGCAAATTAATGCATGAAACATTTTCATTTCGGTACATAAGTTTGTGTGTGTCTGAGTTAAACATTTATGTTAATGGACCTTCTGGCAGATCTGTAATGTTTCAAATACTCTTGTAGAACAGCTTTTTCTAAATACATCATTTAGCAGTTCTTTCCCCATTTTCTACCTGATCTGGGGGCATGCAGAAAGGGAAACTATTCCACAGTTTTAAAAACCTCCTGCTTGAGTAACTACAAAACTCAACCGCGTTCAGGCAAGGTAGCAATTAAGCCTGCACTGCCACCAGCAATGTAAACTGTATTAAAACAAAAAAAAAATTTAAATAAAAGGCACACTAATAGCCAGCATATGCTGCCATCATAACACCCTGCTCCAGCACACTGCACTCCCTGCACCCAGCCCTGCTCCCCAGGGGCCTGCTGGGCTGTGGCGGGTGGCTGCTGCACAGCGCCTGGGTGCCCACCCACACGCATGGCAGGCCTCTGCCCAGGGTTGCCCTCTTCCTGTAGTATGGCTGCTGGATGCTGTCACCATGCTGGCTGCCCTGGAAACCCTCTGCTGATCTCCATCCTATGACTCTGACAGGAGGACACGCACGCGGAGTTGGGATGGCTGCCAGGATCCTGGAGTGTGCCAGGACGCAGTGCTGTGGGGCATGGATCAGGGAAGGTGCCCTCTGCTCCTGCGGGTGCCCATCAGGCTGGAGGTGATGGGCACTTCTGTCTAGTGGGGGCACATACACATGGCACACCTCTGCATGCAGAGATAGAGAGGTGAGGGCTGGCCCCGAGCTCTCCCCCAGCCCGTGCCCAGACCTTTCAAAAGCACAAGTGGGTCTTGGGCTGTCCCCAGTGCCTGCTGCTGCCTGTGGCCCTGGTCTCACAAGTCTGCTCTCTGCTGTTGTGTCCCCTACATTGGTATTTTCCCATCTCCAGTCACCTTGGTGCTCATGCAGCTGCCAAGCCCTACCATGTTGCTCTCCATTTATGGACTCCCAGCTCCCTTGATCTCAGTAATTAGGGTTTATGTGTTAATTGGAGTAAATAGAAAGATGAGAGTCACAGGCATAAATTTCCAAGCACAGTTGAGGAAGATGCCTCAGCAGACCAGCACTGGGCCAGTGGCCATGCACCACAGCTTAGGGGCATAAGTAGGAATGTGCAGGCGAGACCTCCACAGTGGGTCTGTCCCAGTCCATGTTCCCACCTTTCTGAACCTCATGGGCTGGCACAGCAAAGGCTTCCTGGGGAGGTTTAATGCCTGGCACCGAGCAGAAGTGCAAGAAAAGAGCCTGCTCGGCCGTGAATTAATGTTGCTGAAAGTGCCTGGAATGAGACCAGGTTTTACAGGCAGAGCAATTGCAGGCAGGTCCCAGGGAAGAAGAGTACGAGGAAAGGTCACTACAAAAGGCTGAGTGCTGAATTGAAGCTGGGGTGATCTGGAGCTGTCCTTGCTAGGCCTGGGAGCTGGCTGTGAGCTCCATGGGGAAGAGACCTGCTCAGAGTGCCCCACACTGGTGTGCATGGAGCTGGAGGAGGACACTTCTGGTGTGTCAACCAACAGCTGCTACACCAAGGGCAGCCAGTCCCAAGACATGAAACCTCCTCACAACTCACATCCCACTCTCTCTCTGAAAGGAATACCTGTAGAAAATATAACCTCTGTGACAGAAGTGCTATTATTCTTCAAATATGTGACTTGAGCCACCTGTTCTAGTGGGAGGTGTCCCTGCCTATGGCACAAGGGGGTTGGAACTGGATGATCTTTCAGGCCCCTTCCAACCTAAACCATTCTATGGTTCTATGAATGTTGCACAGTAAAAGCATCTTCCCCTCTTGAATTAATTACAGTTCACTTTCCCCCTCCCCTCTTGATACGTAAAGGCTTTCAGTGTCCAGTGAAAGAGGCCCTCCTCTCCTGAGGAGATATGAAATTTGGCAAGCCTCATTTATCCTGAAATTTATAATTCAACAGATGCTTTTGCCAACGCTTCTTGGTAATGTTGCAGCAGATACAAGTCTTAATTCCTGCGTACGGGAGGCCGAATGTGAATGGAAGTATTATTGGTGTGGGTTGTTTTTTTTTTTAAATCCTGCTTTTAAATACAATGCTCTGCACGGCTTCCAAATCAGTTTAAACTTTCCTGGAAACTTTTATAATAAACAGTCCTGCTACATAATTTGATGTTTTTAAATGAAAGCATCCAAGCTAATCTATACAAATTAACAGATGTCCTCCTGAAACAGTTAGAAACAAAGAAATGCAGATGCGAACATCATCAGCATCCAAATGAGCTTATTGTAGGACCCTTTAAGGCACATCTGAGCATAGCTCCAGCCTGTAGTCTACCTTTCAACTTGCAAATGACAGTGTCACCAAACACTGTCCTTCCATCAATCAAGCTGGGTCATGAATATACAAAAGGCAGCAGAGAAGCTGGCTACCTCCTGCAGTTCAACTTGGCCTAATTATCTGGGCCTTTCTTTTTGTTCCCGTCTGAAGGGTATACACCCAGTCAGCTGCTGGGCAGCCCCAGGCCTCATCACAGGAGGTTACGCACACTGACCCTCCTGCGGACAGCCAATGCAAGTTAAATGTGAGCACCAAATGTCATCTTTCTTATTCATCATTATAAAACTTCCCTCCCCTTTCAAAATACCAATCTGCTGCCATTTTCAGACCCTCCCCCGCACCCCTCCAAGCTGTCATTTCGCAGCCCTTGCTGCCAGTCGAGTGAATTAGCATCCTAACTGATGTGCTGTTATTCTCCCCTGCATCCCTTGGATGCGTTAACTAATGACCTCCTCCCAGAAAATCCAGCCGGTCGCCAGCACCTCCTCGCCGGTCCTGCAGCTCCGGATGGCTCCTTCCACAATGTGGGAACCACCAAGCTGAAGGCTGCCCATTGGGAAATGCCTTTTCCCTGGGAGAGCAGCTCTTGGCGTCTCACCCAGAGCAAATCGGTGCTAACCTGCTGCTGTCATGTGCCAGCGACAGGAGCCTGAGTGCTCCCAGGCCACCGAGTCCCCAAGCAACGTCACCACAGTGCCTGTGCCAGCACCGAGACCCTTCCTCTCACGGTGAGGCTCTGGTTGTGGCAGAGCCACGTGCAACACTGCCGTGGAAGGGAACAAAAGCACAGCGAAGTTGCTGCCCTGAAGCCCTCCTGCACAGCTGGCACAGTGCTCACAGGGCAAGCAGACCCTGGCAGCATCCTGGTCACACTGGTGCACAGCCGGACCTTTGTGCACACAATCCTGACTGGGACTTGGAGGGCTGCAGTGAGCTGGAGCAGATGGTGCCCCAGCCCCTGTGATGCAGCAGAAGGTGCCAAGGCCCCACTATAGTGCCCTGGACCCCAGGAGTGGTCTGAGGAGGACACTTCCCAGCCTGAGAAGCAGCTCACAAATGCCTGCCCTGAGCTCCAGGAAACGCACCCCAGGCTGAGGCAGAGGTCCTGCCATAATCCATGTCAGGGCTTTGACTTTGATTACTTCAGCTTTGGAATGCTTCAGCTCCTCAGCAATTTACTCCTGTCATTTACACTTTTTTCCTGAAGATTTTGCATCACTTGCTCCAAACAAAAAAGCAGAAGTGCTTCTGCATGTCCCCCCGTTATAAAACCACATCTGGCAAATGCAGTCCCCCAGCTACGAATGTCATCCCCATGATGAGGGGTGAGACTGACCCATGGGGCAGGAGCTTCCATACCCTGTGCTGCCCTTGCAGCCAAAGGAGGCTTCTGTCCAGGCTTATATGTGGGGGTCTCTTAACAGAGTAAGGGACTGTCCCCAAAGAGGCATAGGAGGAGGTTCAGAAGCAAAGGGCCAGATGAGCATTTCCTCATGCCAATATGAGGTCATGGCAGTGCCAGGCCTGTGAGCCAGTTTCAGGCACTCTCATGCCAGTGACCACGCACAGCCTTGGCCTTGGCCCCACTGCCACCTTCGTGTCCCAGCAAAAGGGAGGTGAGGCAAGCTTAACTCCACCTGTGCCCCTGCCTTTCCACTCCCTGCACCAGGAAGGGGTTCTTGGATGTAAAAAGACTTTTAAAACTGAAAGGCAATTCATGTAAGTGAAATATTTCAAGGCCTGAAATTCCCTGTAGGACTCCAGAAACTCTAGCAGCAAAGAGCAGGGAAGAAATCTTCAAATCCCTCTTTTAGAATTGAAATCACTTAATAGAATACCAGAGCTGGAATAAATGTGGGAGGAATTTTAATCACTGCAGGTATTTCCTGCCTATAAATTGATTGTCACCTGGTGAGAGGATTGATCTTGGGGGTGGGAGTGCACAGAGCTGGCTCAGCAGAGCCTGCCTGCCCTCCTTGCAGCCACTAGACCCCCAACCTTGGCCAAGCCCAGCAAGCCCTGCTGTGCTCCAGGCACAGACACTCTGAGCCCTGCGCTGGCCATCAGGGTCAGCCCTGACTGTGATCCCATGCAAACACCTGCAAAGGTGTCCTGGCCACAGATCTGACAGCTATGACCCCGTGCCATCTGCCTCCTCTGTCCAGGCACCACTGGGCATTCCCACAAATACCTCTCCAGAGCTGTCCATGGAGTGGCGGCGAGTCAGGGAAAAGTTAATCCTGGAAATGACCTTTAGAAGGAAACTGTAGCACAGATAATTTTTGGCAGAGAAATGAAAGCAAAACCAAAATCTGCATTCCTAATTTCTTTTTCCTTTCAAAGCTTGGTATCTGACTTTGCAAACTGCATTATATATGTTTACATTTCTATAAAAGCAAGTGCTCCGTGGAGGAGCAGCTTAGGTAATTCGCATTTGCATCATATGTAGCTATGATAAATAATAAATATGCAGCTGATAAATGGTACTGTGCAACTGGAAGACCTATTTTTTATTGAATGGCTGACTAAATACTCATGTAAAAGTCATAACTTGATGCTTCTTTTACCCTAGGGCTGCAGTAATTTATTGTCATAATTTATACGTGCTGCCTTGGCGTGGGGACAGTTTTAGACCAGCCCAGGGACTGTCCTGTCTCACTGGTTCCGCCCTTTGGGTGCATGGTGGGGGTGTCCCCAGGGGACCTGTGATGTCCAGAGATGTGGTGGGTCACATCCCAGTGTCTGGGGTGAAAAAGTGCCACAAGAGCAAGGAAAAGGCCAGCACAGGGTCACCGCTGGTACCACATGGAGCTGCAGTGCAAGGTGGGCATTGAGTGGCAAAAAGTCATGGTAGAGCAGAGGGACCATCCTCGTCAGGACTCCACCATGGGATGACACCCAGTAGGGGACCTTCAGAGCCACCCGTGCAGAGGCAGCCATATGCAGAGGCACCCATGCATGGTGGCCCATGATCTCCAGCACACCCAGGCAGAAGCAGGACCCTGTCCTCTCCTTTGCCTGTGTCTCGTTCCTGGAGGATTACAAAGCCCCATCCCAGCACCGAAGCCCTCTCCTGAGGGCCCAGTTTAAACCCCACTCAGATCAGGAAATCTCTGCCCTGCCCACCCCACACTGACTCACAGAACTGCTCAGGGGAATTCGTTGATAGCCTAAAATCTGCAACTCAACAGGAGGCCTGAGGTTCATAAAGCACAGACCTGCAGTGCAGCCCGTGAGACAGAGACAGTAAATCCTGGCACGTATCAAGTGATGAACCTTCCCTTTAAAAAAGGCACCAAGCATCCCTCCCAAAACGCAAGTGGGCCCCGTCACTGCCAATGGCCAGCAGGATTAATTGGAGAAGGATTTTAAGAAATATATTCCAGGCAATATTCTGCCTTTGATAATTTAGAGGCAGCCATGATAACCACTATTTGTACATGACAGTCATATGAAATAATAAACCTTGCTAGCTATAAACATTACCAAATTCTGACACTATTGATTTATTATGTCTAACAGTGACATCAAACCCGAACAACTGACAGAAACAATGTTACAGCTTTAAGAGCAGTTTGTCAACGATTAATTCTGCCAAACGGGGTTTAGTTTTATGCTGGGACTGCTTGTCTAGCAGTTGTCAATCCAAGCAAAAATTACTACTGCCACACGTCTGCTCATGCCAGCCCGAGGCGCCGCTCCGCTAGCCCTCATTACCCCTATCACTGCAAATACAGATGCAAGGCCAGTCCCTATTTAATATGCGTGTTAATTATGCAAATTATTAATTGGGCTGGTGCTCGAGGACTTGTGTTTATGCCCAGATTAGAGTCAATAACTGTATCACACAGCATTTTAAGCCTGACCTGTGACAGAAATAAAGCTGTGCTGAAAGCGACATTTTCTCTGCCTTGCGCCGCGCTGCGGTTCCTCGCCCTGCCGGCTGCGGCGGCTCCGGCGGCTCCGCACACGGAGGGGACCGGGATGGCTCCCGCGGCGCTGCCAGCCTGCCCGGCACCTGCCTGGCACCTGCCTGGCACACTGGGCTTGTCTGCTCTCAAACGTGCCCTCATCAGCACTTCCAGCTTTTCCCAGGTAATTTTACAGCCATCTTCTCCTCCAGCAGGAGCGGGGCTCGTACTGCTAACGTTACACCGTTAAGAAAAGGCGTCTGAGGTGGTGTCGTACCCTGCCAATTTCTTTGGTTTTGTTTGGTTTGGTTTGTAAAAAAAAAAAAATATTATTTTTTTACATCAAACACGTTTAAAGGTGCAAAGACAGAAGGGAAATCTATGAGGCTTTTCCAATTAAAATTTACAGCAGACGATGTTGTAAATTTTATACAGTTGTAATGCTTGCTGCAGTTGTGCTGAAATGGGAACTATTGATCAGGCTGATTTCCCAGGGCACACGAGGGGGAAACAAGGTATTGCACAGCAGAAACAAAACTTTCATTTGTAAAGCCTTCTATTATACTTTACTGCCCTCATTTGGTTCCAGATGCATCTCTCTTAGCAGAAGAAATAAGGTCAGAGCCTCTTCCCAAAAGAATAGTGGAGAAGGTGAATGGGGGAGCTCCATGTCTCTGCTCTGCATTATGCCTTTGCTGGCTCACCCAGCCCAGGTGCCAGCACAGAGAGATGGCACTGCCAGGGCTACAGTACAACACAGGACTGCTGGCACAAGGCAGCCAGGTGTTGCTGGACACAGGGCATGCAGGTGTGGATTTGAGCATGTGCTGTGTCCCATGGTGCCCACAGGCAGTGACAACTCCAGTTGTGACCATGAATGGCCACCAAGGGCCTCCTGGTGCTGCAGAGAGGGGATGACCTAGCCAAGGCCATTGGCCACTGCTCTGTCTCCCTGCTTTGTGCCCAGCACAGCCTTGGGGGGCATCACCTTGGGCAGACAGGTGGTCAGTGTAGTAAAAGCAGTACTGAGCAAGTGAGGATGAGCAGCTCAAGTGGTGAAAAGCCAAGAGGCAAGAGGCTGGTGCACCTCCTGACATGCTAAGGAAGAGATGCAAGCTGCTGGCTCATGCCACACTCTGCCCAGCATATCTGGGAACTTGTGAGGAAGCTTCAGGCAGGCACAGCAAAATGGCCTGGGCTGGGAAAAAGCCCAGTGTGAAGTGTGGGCTGGTTCAGGACTGCTTGGGGGGCCACAGAGGGTTGTGTCCCAGCTTTCACTACATAGCAGGCACTGTCCTGTGGCACAGTCATCCCCCTGACACTGCTGGCCTTCTGTTCTTTTCTCTCAGTTTTTAGTAAGGTCATATCAGATATGCTCTCTTCTCCATGAAGATAACAATTTTTAATGGAAAGCTTGGCACAAACGGAGCTGCTGCCTGTCCAACAGCTCTGTTAGTCTATGCTAAGAGCATTTACAGATGAATTATGGCTACCTTAAGACTCAGATATGATGTTCCCTTTCATTTAAACATTTTCTGCACTTTTCCCTTCACTGCAGCCCAGTGGTTGTGCCAGGCCCTGGGTGAGGATATTTCTAGGAACACTCAGTGCTGGCTCCTCTGCAATGAAGACTCAAATGAGTCCCTCCACTATAGCCCATGTGGCTGAGCATCACATCCCATCCCAGGGTAGGGCACCCATCACCAGGCACTCAGGGATGGAAACCTGGCATCTCCTTCAGCTGTGCCAGGAGGAGACACAGTCCCTATGAGCCACCAGCTTTTAAAGAGTGCTTCATGGCAATCTAAAACCTGCCATGTCACCTGCCTGAACTGAAAGGAATTTTAAAAATAAACAACAAAGCCAGTGCTAAGTTAAAAGGAGGGGGGGGGGGGAAAAAAAAACAGACAATGGATGATCCCAATAATGGGAAAAGATAACAAAGCCCCTGGATCCTAGCATCTGGCACTAAATGCACTTTTCTGTAAACTGAATGGCGGCTTCCAAACTGCGCCAAGCATCACTCCTTTGCCAAGGCAGTAAACAGCTTTTATCAGCAATAATGATGGCATAATCCCAGCTAAAAAGGAAAGTAACATATGGCAGCAGCCCTACAAACACCATCCCAACAAAGTAGGGGGCATTTTTATTACAGCGTCCACTTGCAGAAAACCTGCCAGACTACTTCTCTCTTTTCTCCTCTCTTTTTTTACAGGTTATCATCTTCGCTGTTTGAGCTGAATGTGGCATTTGGGAGTTTTAAACTAATGAGTTCATTTTTCTAGGGAAAAAAAAAAAAAAAAGAAGAAAAAAAGAAAAAGGAAGATAGGATACCCAGAACTGACAGATGACAACACAAACAGTCTTGTGAAATGAACATATATGCTTAACACAGTGCTGGGGAAAAATAAATGCTGCAAAGGTGCCACATTATTTCAAATATTATTATACAGTTTAGTCTTAGGTGCAATGCTCTGTTTGGAAAACAAATATGTGGGAAGCAATAATTCAGACCTTAAACATTTTTTTTTCCCCCCACTAATGGTGCAATATGTTACTTAGGAGCACTGCTAATAGGTCAGGTGTAAATCAGTGCAAATTTTGTTTACAAGCTGATTTCAAAAACAAAATTAATCTAACATTATTAACCTTTTTTAATGGCTGGCATCCTCATTTATATTTGTGGATCTAATATTCACAAAACTGATTTTAAGCCCAACTGTGTATTTATCAAAACCAGCATGAGCCACAGCACCCGTGTGAAACACGTTGGGGTGGACTAAAGGACAGTTTGCCGTCACACTGCCTTGCTTTTAATTGATGAAACAGTGCTTTGCTTTCTCCCCATCTTGTATGATTTGCTGCAATATCATCTCCCAGTACAGAAGAGCTTCCAGTCCCGCTCTGGCTCTGCAATCTCATCAGGCAATTATTTGAAAACACCGCGATTCGCTAATTATCATGTTAATTATTTTGCCCTGTGCGTTTGCCGTCATCTTGTACGATTAAAGACAGAGCCCAGACCTTTCTTTGTGCCATGCAAACGCTGAGTGCTGATTGGGGAATGGATGGGGGAAAAGTGGAGGAATGCACTAATATTTTTTTTGACATCTTTACCTATAAATATTTTTTCAGACTGAAAAATGTATCTAATAGCTCCACTCACTGATGTGCACTGCAGTTTACCACAGTGTCTATATTTCTGTTGTCAGTTTTACAGTATCTCCCTTCATTAAACCTATCAAGTTTTCCTTTTGATCATGCAACCAAGGCCAGAAGACAGATATCTTCCTGGAACAGAGCAGTCTGCCAAGTCTTTCACAAGACCAGCTTTAACCTCCCTATTGATTTTCTCAACACTGCAGCCATTCATTGTTTGTGACATTTGGCTGTCGGCTCTTTAACACCCTTCAACCAAATCAATTTCATATTTTTGTCAATGCCCTGCTAGAGGATGAGCAAAATGGGAAGAGACTTAGCATGATTTAGAATGTTCATTTCCTGGAGTGGTTTTATCTGTAGTTTTTACAAGCCTTATAAAAGTTAATTCAACATGTTTATTTAAGCATATGTAATAAATTGGGAGAGAAGCACTATCAAAGTTTTGAATTCCCCAAATCTAATCCATGAAGGAAACTAAATTATTATATCAATGTCAGTAAAAATAAATGTGAGGCAGCCCTGTTCCCTGCAAACCCCAAACATAAATTAGGTGGCCCCTGCACACAGAGTCAGGCCCATGTGCCAGTGCTGTGCTTCAGCACCAACAGGTCCACCAGCAGCGCTGGCACCTCCTGGGGCTCCTCCACTGCTGCCCCTCTGGGCAATGAGGCGTGGCCAGGCTGGGCCCTCAAAGAATTGTGCTTCTGAGCAATGGGCGTCAAGACAGAGAGGATAGAGAGACAAGGGAGCACCAGGCAGCTCTGCCTGGCCAGGGTCTCCAGCTGAGACCCTCATATAGCAACTGTACCGGTGTGTGCACAACTTCAGGAATGCTGTGTTCCCATCACCACAGGCAGTCCCACTGCTACGAGCTGCTCCAATCACTGCTGGTGGGAATGAAGATGTATTACCCCAGGAGGCAAGTCTGAAGCCAAGCCCTGAGCATCCCACAATCCTCCAAGCCAAACCCAGGGGACTAGTAGAACACAACCACAGCTCCAAGCCAACCCAAAGCAAACAGCACTGTTGTAACATGTTGCGAAGGAGCATCAGCTGAATGCCCAAGATGGGACCACCAGCTCCAGCCTCAGCCACACACCTCTCCCTCAAGTCCACATGCTGTTGCTCTGACCCACATCCAGACCCCAGGGCTGTGTTTTGGGAATGAAAACATTCACAGCCAGCCTGGGCCTTCCAAATCCTCTTGTGCTCCACTGTATAACTGCCTCTCTGGCCAGGTATATCACCATGGCCCCCAAGGTGTGCACAGCCTCCAAGGGGCAGGCANGCAGAGAAGCACCAGCAGACCAGGACACAGCTATCACCATGGCCCCCAAGGTGTGCACAGCCTCCAAGGGGCAGGCACTGTAGTGGGAATCATTTCCACACAACATATTCATCTGATAGACCAGCAGCATTAAAATGTGGATTAACAGCCTGGCAGCTTGAACAGCTTATTTGGAGTCAGGAGGCGCCGTGGTGTAAATATGTATTTAGGGCATTTCTGGGCTGCATGCTAAAGATGCGGTGGATTATACCCGAGCCTCCCTGCACACCTGGATTTATGCTGTGCTTATTAGAAGGCCTATAGGTACCCTAGGCTTGGTAAATATTGTTATGGAAGCAGTTACTGCCTGTAATGATCTAGTCTGATCTTTTGTGTGTGTCTGCACATCCCCTCACGCTTCCGCTTTAATCTGCCCCCAGGAGGTGCGTCCAAAGGCAAGACAAAAATGCTTTAGCCATGCAGGATGAGGGACACGTCTCACGTCCTACCCCACTGCAGAGGTTACCTTCCCATGCACGGCCCCCAGCTCCTGGGGAGCAGAGACTGTCCTCAACATCCTTCCCCTCTATTTTTAACTGCTGATAAATTGGAGAGACTCCTGGTTAAAGCGTCTTGGTTTCAAGGACATGGAGGAAGGTGACAGTAACAGTTGACACTTCATTACATCAGAGACGTGGGCGGGAGGGGGAACCCCTGTCCCACCTGAGGTGACATGGGGGAGAGCTAAGAATTGCTCTCATCCTGCCCGTGGTTTTGCAGCACCTACCCCTGAGCATAGCTCAGGCAGGGTGAGGGGCCATGTCCTCATTGCCTAGCAGTTTGATGGAGACCCCCTCATCTCCATGGACTCCTGAAGGGCTCTCCTGAACCCACAAATCCCTCCAGCTGCAAGACCCTCACGGGTGGAGTCTACAGCACTGCCAGCATTCATCCTGACCCTACTGTATGAAAAGCTCTGATGAGAAATAAATTTGAAAAACCAATTGTAAAAAATATTTTTTAAGTCTCTCAGCCTTGCCTCAGGGGCAGGAGGACATGGTGTGTTTAAAATACCATGCTTAAAATGAAATAAAAAATACTCTCCGTGCTGGCAACCTCTCTTGCTGGGTTCCTGATATTGCTGCTTCTAAGACTATGTGCACACCAGAGCCCCTCCTCCCCAGGGACACCATAAGACAGCTAGAGCCAAGGTTAAAAATAAAGCTTCCAGGATGCTTTCCCAGCCCAGTGTCCTTCAAACGCAGACTACACCCAAAGCAGTTCTCTGATAAAGCTCAGCTGATGGGATGGGATGGGATGGGATAAGCAGGTAGACTCCCATACATGTGCTTTGGACCTAGAGGAAGGGTCCAAAGCACAGTGGCTACAGGACTTTCAGACCAGCTGCTGCTCCAGGGCAGCCCCAACCTCTCTCCCTGCAGCTGAAGCAAGAACTCGATGAAGGTTCCTGCAAATGTCACCTCGCTTCACCCCAAGCCTTAACACCCTCCTGGTCCAACCACTCAATGAAAGGGATAAAGTCCATGAATCATTCCAACAGAAGAGAGATGTCAGCACCAAAAACACTGTGTGAGGGGAGGACACCTCTCAGCTCACCACAGCTAGGGAAGGGTCCCAGAGTGGGTGTGAGAGTGCATGGCAGCACCCACCCTGATCCAGCCCCCAAGGCTGCCTTCCTCCCTGCATGCCTGGGGCCAGGGCTGCTGACAGCAAATGCAGGCAGGATTTACCTGTGCAGCAAAAATCCGTTTGTCTCACCATTCTGCACGTGTCATGTACAATCTCAGCTCAGTCATTTGCCCCGGAGCCTGCCCTAAAGCCTCCCCTGCTTTCCTAGCACTTCTAGCACTGGAGCAGGCTGCCCAGGGAGGTTGTGGAGTCTCCTCTGGAGACTTTCAAAACCCACCTGGACATGTTCCTGTGCAGCCTGATCTAGGCAAACCTTCAGTAGGGGTTGGACTAAATGACTCCCAGGGGTCCCTTCGAACCTCCACCATTCTGTGAGATGGCTGTGGGTGGCCACATACCTCCTCTGCCAGGTGGGCTCCAGGACAACAGCCAAGCCTGGGGTCTTTGGTCTAACTCACCCAGTGGATTCAGGCACCTGCTTCATGCATGGTCATTCCAGGCTCCTGGAGCACCAGGAGGAATCCTGAGCATGCCTCCTGCCAAAGCCTTTCCAAGCTCCTTAGGCTGAGCCCTGCCACATTTTGTGAATCTATTTTCTCACTGGCATATGATCAATGTATGTGATAGTCCAGAAGAGAAACCCTGCCTAATTTAACCACAAACCCCACAAAAAACCCATGGGCTGGTCCTCAGCTGGTGTAAGCAGTCATCACTCCACTGAAGTGTCACTGCACAAGGTGAGGATCTGCCCCAAGGTTTGGAAGTGGTCACAAACCCCAAATCTCTCTCAGCTGCAGGTTTTCAGCATGCTCCAACTGGGATCCCCGTGCAGGGGCACAAGCCCTTGTCATTCTGATCAGAGGTACCTTTCAGTATCACACTGGCTTTTTAAATAGGTGGTTTTCAAAACGACAGCAAGAGCCTGTGCAGTCTCCAGGGGCAAAAACACAAGAAGCAAATGCTGAGTGAAGAGGAGCTGTGCAGCAGAAACATTACCTGCCCCCATACTCTTACCACTCACGTGCCAACCCCCCAGGCTCCTGAGACTGATACAGTGGGCAGGGAGCACAATCTCTGCAGCTGCATCCATCAAGGACTCAGCTGTATCTGCAAGGGAGGAGGGAGACGTGCAGCCCCCATCCTTTGGTGGGACCTGGATCCCATGAGGCATCACACTTCTGCTCCACAGGCTCCTGGCACCCACTGGCACCCAGCAACAGTGCAGCAGAGGTGGCGCTGGAGTCCCTCCCACTCCCCTCCCCTGCTGGAAGCTGGAGTGCCCCGGCCTGGGTGGCCAGGATGTGAAGTCCAACTGCCTTTATCAAAGGGGCCTCCAGGCAGGAGACCCAGGCTGTGTCAGCACCAGGATCAAGGAGCAGCCAAAACACCAGAAATATGATTCAAAGCACTTTTCATGCCCACTGGAGTGGCAAATGAGCAACCCGGAATTTTTATTTTAATATATTTACTTTCTTTTTTAGTCTTCCAGCACCAGGTAGCAAGACATGAGACTTGCTTGCCTGCAGCAGCCCCAGAATATTCAGTTCTTCCCCTGTTATTTTGCTGTGGGATTTTTCCCACCATGCCCCAATATCCTCATATTTTCAGCTGCAGTGTGTTTGCTTTGATGATGCCTTAACCTAGAAACAGTCTGCAGTTGTTTACCCGCTGGTAGAGCTTCAAATATTATATTCTCACATTTTTAAATCAGTGCAGACACCTGAGACAAAAAGTGTCCCAAAAGCTGCCTACAAGAGCTACATGCTGGTCACTCTTTCTTGTCAAGGTTGATTTATTGCCTCCTTGCTGTTCAATTTCACATTTTGTCCTCATCATATCCGTGGCTCATGATCATTCTAGGCTGACCCTTGTAGGGCAGGCAGGGAATATTGATAAAACAATTATCTGTTAGCCGTTCATTTGATTTTCCATTTCAATTACGGATTGCACGAGGCAAAAGGAAAAAGATTGCATCATTGATTTTTCTACCTTACAACAGTAAAGAGTTGCTTTGATGGTTATAAAATGAATGCAACTCAACCATGCTTTTAAAGGTCATATTTTTTGTTTTACTATATTTCTTAAAAGCCTTAATATATGCAACAGTACAGGGTTGGGGGGGGAGGACAGGGGAGGGGAAAGAAGCCTGGATCGTCAGATTAGTAACTAGATAGAAAGCACACATNTGATCTTCCCCAGCCAACTCCTCGGAATGATTCTGCAGCCGCGGCGTGGCTCTGGAGTCAAACGCCTGCCTGCAAATGCCTCTCCTCACATGTAGCTAAGGAGAATTTAACAAGCAGCCGTTCCTGGAAAAGTGGCCTCCCGCCTGCTGGAGAGCACCATGCTCCATGCTCCGGCTCCGCGGCATCACTGCACGCTAAGACTTTGCTCTGTGCATGCGGATATGCAGAGCGCGGCTGCAAAAAAAAAAAAAAAAAAAAA
>VWZI01015448.1:358949-394393 GCA_013396835.1 Psilopogon haemacephalus
GCTAAACGCAACTATGTTAAAACTTCACCTATGTGAAGGGATGATAATGTGCTCTTGCCAGGCAGTGATCCGGGACGGTCACACTGGCGCGGGAGCGGTGCTGAGCCCACGGCACTCCATCACGGTTCAGCGCCCGGCGCAGCTCCGGGGGATTTTCACATGGCCGACCCTCGGAGAAGTTCAGCCTTTGATCAAGGTTTAGCGTGCCTGGAGTGGTCGTGGTGCAGGAAAGGGCTTCCATTTTCTGTGTCATAGGGTGCCAATGTTGATCTCCTTAAAGCCCCAGAGTTTTCTTCCAAGACTGGATTATGCTCAGCAATTAAGGTAATGAACTGGCTGAGGTAACAAAGCATAATGATCTCTTTTGTCCTCTGAATGCTTATGAACTCCTCTCATTCACAATAGTCTGGAATGCGAAGCTTTCTCCCAACACCGAGCGGCTTAAAAACTGTGTTTAAAAAAAAAAAAAAAGATTACTTCCATTATGCCTTCATGGTTTGACGTTTTTAATTTAAACACCTGTAATATTTAAGCATACTTCTCAGAACCAAAATACCCGCTCTCAAAGAATGCTAGCTTGCATTCCTGGTAATATTTTGACATCTCACGAGTATTATTTTAATGCCTGAAAAGATAATGTGATGAATCCGCTGCAAATATATCAAAATACGTGTGCCGGGGACTGTTTCTCTCTCTCTCTCTTTTTTTTTTTTTAATTTCCTTTTTTTGTTTCAAAACAATGGGTTTTTCAAAAAAAAGCACCAAAAAAAAAAAAAAAAAAAGAAAACAAAAACAAACCAGCTAAGGAGAGCAGGAGTGTTTTCATAAGGCACTAGGTTGTGTCAACAAGGGAAAGAGCCGAACCACATTGTCTCTGCCTATGTGCGGGCGAAGGCGACAGAAGTTTTGCTTCAAATCGAGCCCTTTAATGCCATGTTAAATGCCGGCGTGCACACTGCAATCCTTTCCCAGCACAGGGTATTTTTGATGGCGGCTATTTCACTTTTCTTTTTCTTTCTTTCTTTCTTTCGTTTTTTTTCTTAAAGCGTTTACTTAAGGTTTTATTTATTTATTTTGAAACAGCTGGCTACTACTTTCACATATTTTTTTTTTTTTCTTTCCCTCGGATTTTTTGCATGATATAAACCTTCTGCACTGCAGAATCCGCTGCACTCTGATCTTTCATCTTAACACATTTCCAGCCCCAAATTTCACTTCAATCTCACCTCATCTCTCCATACTACATTAACCCCTGGCAATTGCCTTCCAAATGACCCCATTAAGCTGTAATTGCCTCAGCAGGCCTGCACTTTCGCTTGTAATTCTGTACCTCTCATCTCCCAGACGTTCTCTCAGCATCATTTCGTGTTCTGGCTCCCTTCACTGAGCTCAGCTTATGACCTCGCTGCACCATGGCCGAAATGACTACTAAAAGCATAACAGAGACGGAATTCCATTACTTATTTTTAAAAGTTCTCTGGTGCCCTAATGTAATATTCTTTGGGGAGTGTTGTCAAGGATACCAAGCACCAGCCATTAAAACCTTTTGTTTCCCAAGGCATTCCGTCTTTTATTAATAAATAAAGATAAAGAGAAGCTCATCCACCCTCCAGAAAGTCAGCGTGCGCTTGCAATGGTCTGCTACAACTTCAATCCTTATTCTACCCTTTGTACATGGGGAAGGGCCACATTACACCCAGGAGTAAGGCTGGGCAGGCTGGCAGCAGCAGTACACTCTGCCCAGCCCCAGCGCTGCCACACGCAGATGAATTAAAACCATTCTGCAGATGATTTTGCAGGAGCAGCTCCGCACGGTAACGTCTGCCTCTAGCATATGCTGCTGCCTTCGCACCTATAATGAAAATTAAAGCTGAGGTCCAAGCAGCCTCTTGCGAGGAGAAGGAAAAAAAACTAAAACTATCATAACCCACTGTCAGGGCTAACAGTCTATCAAGGATAATGGGAATCCCCAATGGGGGTGAACAAAACAGCATGGAAAAAGCTGGCTAATCCCTTAACCGGGTTTGTGGCTCAAATGTGTTAAGGAGGAACCTCCCGCTCACGGCTGTTGTGAGACGGCCAGGAGACATATATTTCAGATTGAAAATTAATTGGTGCTGGATCCAAGCAAGCCTTTGTAGCGAGCAGTAACCTTTTCATTTTATGGTCATGACACTGAAATATTAAGAGCCCTCTTCTCCCATAAACTATATAAACAGAGGCACTCTGAAAAATGGAGGTAGTTTTTTTCTGTGGCAGAGAAGGAGTTTTACTCTTAATTCATAATAAAACTTAGTGCCAAGGTTGAGCATGGTGGTGGGTTCATGCTCAAAGGTGCTGGTGCAGGTGGGGGCCTCTCTCGGCCACAGCAGCAAGCAGGGGGGATGGTGCTCGCCTGGGATGTGATTATGGGGCTGGAGCCATCTGAGCATCCTCCTCTGCAGGGCTCACTCAGCCAGCAGACCTGGCTGGGAAGGTGCACCAGCAGCTCACCGGCAGAGCAGTAAGGCATGTGCACAGTCATATTTTGAACACCACCATAACTTTCTCTCTGGCTGGCATGGAGAAAGGAGGAGAAGCTCACAGGGCAAAGGTGGAGGCAGATGCTGGCAAAGCAGCACCAACGAGGTCATGCACCAGGACTGGAGGGCCAGTAGAATGGCCCATCAGAGCCTGTCTAACACCATGCGACTGTGTAGACATCACTTCCCGCTCAGGAAACTTCTGCTCATAAACTGCTGGGTGCTGGGACAAGTATCAGAGAGGTCTTCTCTTCACATGTGACATTTTAGCTGTTTCCTTAAGCATCTGCTGCTCATCACCGTCAGAGACAAAGCGCTGGACCAGGTCATCTCTCCATCTGATCCAGAAAAATCCATATGGTTTACGTTGATTTTTTAAAATTCTATTTGTGGTAATAATGAGTTCACTTGGATTTTTAGCCAAGAAATAGATTCATCCAGGATTCCCAACTAAAAGCAGATTCTTGAAAGCTTTTCATTACTTCTCACCAGAAAGATGAAGAAGACCTCTGTTTAAGGCTGTTTTATTGTCCATGGTGTTGGGAGGTGACTATACCCATGGCAGCATATGCCACATTAGCACCCAAAGCTATTGCATGTTCCTTTGCTGGGCCCCATGTAGGCTGATGCCCCCCTTGACATCTGCAGGACATCTTAGCAGGACAGTATCTGTAAAGGATGATCCTCCACCCCAAAGTCACCTTCTCTTCTATGGAGACTCCACATAGACAAGATGATCAAATCAGTCTACCTGCTGATCACCTCCAAAGGCACCAAAGGAGATAAAAACTAAGCCAGGCCTTTTCCATACAGGGATGGTTTCTGCTGGAGGATGCCTGAGCTTGGCTCATTCCTCTGACTGCATGTGAGCTGAATATTGCAGCAAGCATCTCAGCTTTCTCTGTATTTATTCTACACACTAGGCAGGAAATTTCCATTTCATGCATCACTCACATTTTGTACCAATTCTGCAAAGTCAGTGCTTACACTTAACATAAAACCAGGAGGAGCTCTAATTGGGCTGGTGTTGCTATTGTTTGAAATTTCAGTTTAGGCTCATTGGGCACCAATTTTGTTTGCTTTTCAGTAAAGCTAGAGTGAAAAGCAAGAGACGAGAAGCTGAATAAAAGTCAGCCTAAGTACTTCAGTTACTTTTGTTTTCTTTAAAATGAACTTTGATTTTATCCCGCTCTGCTAGTCTGTAAAGCACAGATAATGTCATTTTTGTCAACATCCTGAGAAGAGATTATCAGCACCAACAAAAGCTGCAATCAGCAGGCCTGGCTGTGTCCCGGTTCGATTAGAAGCACACAGCAGCCAGGATCATCTTTACGTCTGGCTTTGCAGATGCTGAGACCATGGGTGGCCTCTGAATCTCTCCAGCTTGCCCAGACCACGTTGGCACACACTCCCCAGCACCTAGGAGCAAGGCAGTGCCAACGTACGCACTTTAATGTGCTATTTTGGCTTTCCTCATTATCAGCTCCAACAGGACTTTAAATCCTGCACGGAATTTGTTGGCCTTCTTCGCGCAGGGGTTACAAATATGTTGCCAAAAACTCACCCTCAGAAATGTTACAAATACCCAGGAAGTGAAATCACTGAAGATAAAGTGCCTCCATCTCCAAAACTTTGCAATATTTCTTGTTTGTCTAGTTACTGAAGTAAACACGAGTTAGAGAGGCACTTTATCGCCATTTCCAGAGTTCCTGGACATGTCTAATGAAAACAGCAAGTCATGAAACATAGCGTGGCATCAATGCCACAGCAGAGGCAACTGTGAAAAATGAGTTGTGCTTCTTGTATTCCAGAATCCTTCTCCTCTTCTTCCCAGAGAAAAGGACTAAACTAAATAACTCCATGCCCCATTTACTTCTCACCTACTTGGGGCAAGGGAGGCATCCCTGTGCTCCTCCTCCGAGGCATGCTGAAGGGATCCAGCAGCCCATCAAGGGAGGGATGAATCAAACAATCACACTTCAAAGGAGTACTTTCTGAGTGCCGGGGATGCTGCTGTGGAATTAAGAAGCAAAGAGCCGCACATGAAACACTATAGAGAAGGACCCAGGAATAGTCTTGCAGGTATGATTGTTCTGGTTGCAGCTGACACTGCATGAAATGGTGGCCAGAGAAATCAAGTGTGAAACAAATAACTCTTCCGCACGGCCCCGTGAACCGTGCTGAGGCGATCTGCATGGAGATGGTGCCAGCCAAGCAGGCCTGCTGAAGGAGAGCACAGGAGTTCCCAAAGCTTTCAAAGAAAATCTCCAACTTGGGACAATTTCCTATTTATTTCCAAGACTTCCCCATCTGTGACAATATTTCTGTGGGCGATTTGAAGTGCCAGCTGCGGGGAGGGACTGCAGTCATGCGTTGCACAGCTCCGCTCTTCTGTGACTTTCCCATCTCAGTAGGACAGCCCTGGGACAGCACAGGCAGCACCACGGGAGCCACGGCATGGTCCCACCATCAGCTCGGTACTTAGGGAGCGATGTTCAGCATGACAGCTTGATGGGAGGAACCTGCCCTAGCCAGGCTTTCTGGCTGGATGCAGCCCTGATCGTGCTGCACCCAACAGCTGCACCACTTACGAGTGCCCTGCTGTACCCACGGCCCAGCACTACAGCACTAACTGGATGGATTGGAACACCCTGCTAATGTTGGTGTTGAACAAGTATTGACACAGGCCTGCCAAGACACAGCCAGGCACAGCCCCATAACCAGCAAACAGCATTGTCACAGCCCACACCGTGGTTCCACTCGAACCAGTCAAAGAGAAGTGCTCTGATGGGAGATGAAAATCAAAGCAACTAAGCTATGGATGCTCTGATATGATTTTGGGAGGAAACATCCACTGAAACAGGGCAGTGTGGGAGAGCAGCTGGAGGAGATTCATTGAGGGGGTTCCCTGGTGTTGAGGACCCTGTAGTTTCAGGATTGGAGCAGTCCTCTCCTGAGCTGCTGTGACACCAACATGAGGCATTAGGATGCCTTCACAATGCCGGCCAGTTTCTGCAAACAGATGGAGCAGGCTGGTGACCATTCACAGGATGACAGGACAGATTTGCTGTGGGTTAGGGCTAACCTCCTCAGAAGGGACATTTACGGCATCATTAGGAGCCCTCCCACCATCTGTGCTGGGCACTGGAATTTTTCTCTCCGTCATCTTTGGCTGCATGTGATGAATGGCCAAAAAGAAGAGCCAGGTGTTAGCCTCAGGAGAAGCTTTGCCCCCCCTGGTATTGCATCCACTGCTGCCCATGGTGGAGGGCACATGCCCAGCTCTTGTAGCAGGGCTGCCAGACACTTGGGAGGACCCAGAGATGGACAAAGTCACTTTCACCAGTAGGTTCCAAAAGGGTTATCCTTTCTGGGAGCTGCAGAGCTTCTGAGAGCCACAGCTTCTGCACAGACTGGGGCTTCCCTCCACATCCTGAGTAGTGGGTAGCCCCAAGCCTGGTGCCACTGTGGCATGGGGCACTGCCAGCCCACTGGATTGGCAGGAGAAGCCCATCCTAGTCCTGCCCAGCCTGTCCTTAAGCCATGCCTCCTCAGCTGGCTGCGGGGCTGCCCTGGCAGACACAGCAAGAGCTTTTATTGCAAGTGCACACACCGGCAGAGCCATTTTTAATTGAAAAAATAAATATAACACTCCGCATCGCCTCCCCTTGAACCCTGCACCAGAGTGAAATCTCCTGTTTCCACCAAAGCACTTAGTTTCCATCCTAAAGGACACATCTGGTGAGCTCCATTCTTCGCTCATTCCAGCTCCTCAACATTTTCACTTTTAACTCCTAATTAACTCCTAATCCCTGGACTCCCAAGGAAATTCTCTGTTATTTTCTTTCCTGCTCTGCAGCCCTTGTTGCTGGCAGACACCAAGTGCTGCTCGTTCCGTTGCAATGACAAACACACAACCATTTGGTAATAGTAACATCTTACCCAGACTTACTCAGCCCACATTACATCAATCCTTGTGCAACAAACCTGAATGAACTATAAATGAGTTCCATAATTCAAAGCAAGAACTGAGCAAGAAAAGAGGAAATTATGTGGATAATAAGACACCCAGACCCTACTCAGCAGCCTGCCATGGTGACCAGCCTGGCAAAGCACTACTCTGTAGTTAAAGGCAAACAATGGAAACCAAAATCATCTACAGGTCCCATTGTAAAATGCTTTGTATGCAACAAAATACTCTTTTTGCAGGTAAAAATGATACAAAGCAGAAGCTGAGGATAAATTTTTCCTTTCAGTTTTAATCAGGCTTGCTGTTGTAAAAGCTCAGCAGACAGTGACGCGAGACACTGCCTCCCAACTTCGGTTCACCTTTGCCGTTCCACCAGGGACACCGTGTCAAGATTGTTCAGCTTTTTTGATGAGTGCTGCGTGGGTAACTAATGTGTAAATGCAGATACGTATAGAAAGCAGTTTTGACAGTGATGTATTGCAACTGGTTCCAGATGTCGGCAAGGGATGCTTGGCCAGGCACCTGGGGCTCGCCTGCCACGGAGCCGCACCAGCACCAAACCAGTCTTCAAATAGATCACAAGGCTTTAACTCTCCAATTATAATCTTATTAAACAACCATCACTCGAGCTTCTGCTTCGCCTCTTCCAGGATGCCTACAAAATATCTCTGTGTTGTTCACATTTTAATTTTAATTAAGGGGAGATAAGCTGCGATGTGAAGCTTAACATTAAACCCTGCAGTTTTGGTTGTCAATGGAAAACTTACAATCAAGCTGTTGAATCAGTCAAAATTAACCTTAGATTAATACTTAACATTTTTTTAATATCGCTACACCAAAACCTGTGCGTTGCACATGCCAAACATTTAATTAGATCTCCCCTAATTGCCTAAGAAAATGTTGAAATGGGGGCAACAAATACTGCATTTCCCATGGAAGGTTACAAACACCTTCTGGGCTTGCCTTTGATATTGGAGCAAACTGCTGAGTAGGTTCACAGGATCACAGGATGTTAAGGGTTGGAAGGGATCTCTGGAGATGAGTCTAAACACCTTGCCAGAGCAGGACGATAATCTAGTGCAGGTCACACAGGAACACATCCAGATGGGTCCTGAAAGTCTACAGAGAAGGAGACTCCACAACCTCTCTGGGGTTTTAAAGGTGGTCTTGCCCATGACAGTAAAATATACTAGAAATACGCTGCTGAAACCTCACGTATCCAGCCGTGGGTTGTGTCCATTGTGCAAGCAGTACACCACCTGCACACACCAGAGTGGAACGTGCCCTGTGAAACACGAAAGAGCCTGGTGGGGTCCTCTGTTCTCTCTGCCACCGCTCTGTTTGGGGCCCTCACTCTTCCTGGTTCACTAGCAAGGAGGGATTTCAGATAAAAATAAAGCCATGTATTGAAAAACTAAGTAATTAATTAGTGTAGTAACAGTCATAGTCGATGCAGTAGTGCTGACAAGCTGCTGGCAGAAGTGGTCGGAGGAGTAAGCAGGCAGCGTGCACGTGATGTTCCAAGGAGCAGCATTTAACCTGGAGAACTGATAAAGTTGCACTTCCTACAGCAGGAGTGTTTGTAGCTCAGCTCCGACATCAGTGTTTGGTCTAAAGGGAATTTTTTCAAACAACCTGTCTGTCTCCCTCCTCCTCCAGAATGAACCTGTGCGCTCCAATCGCGGCCGCTCTCGGGGGAGCGCCCTGCAGCTCCGCTCCTGCAGCTCCGCTCCTTCCGCGGGGGGTTTGATACCAGCCCTGGCGCCGCTCATTGATCGAGATAGCTGCGGAGAGCAGCGGCGCTGCTTACCCCAGAACAAAGAGGGAGACCTGCGCTGCTCATTTTCTCTATCGCATCAAGGGCTTCAGGACACGTTTAATAACGGCACCTGTAGGAAGGAGGAGCGGTGCTGGGAATTCCGACGCCGCGCCGCTGCGGTGCACACTCACTCCCCTTCCACCCAAACCTCTCCGTCCATCGCCGCCCTGCGCGGTGCTCGAAGCTCCCCCTGTGATCGATAACCTTATTATGAGTAAACTGTTTAACTATTGCCCGATCGGGTGTGTGGGATCTGGTGTCCCCGGGTGTATTGATTGGAGGGGGGAAAGACAGACTGACCATTCTCTGCTACCTTTGCAGATGGACCATGAAATTTATTTCTAACCTGCATTTAAATGATCAACCTGTAAAATTTTATTGCCAGCACAGAATACACTAATGAATGGTGCCAGATAGCACAAGAGCCGTAAACTATTACTTCCTTTCTGCTTATGGGGCTTCTGTTATGACAAACCTTTATTAGCCATTTGTGGCATAACATAAACCACCCAGAGCTGGGGCTGGGCTTTTTTTGTTCATCTTGCGCAGCTGGCAGGATGGAGCCTGTCCTAGCCAGGAGAAAAAGTTTCAGGGGCATTTTGATTGACCAGTGAGCTTTGTTCAATGACACACTCTGCATTTCGAGACAGTGGATAGGAACCCAAGGACCTTTTGCTTCACTAAAGCAGAAACTGATAAAAAATGGCCTTTTCCTGCAGTCAGTAAGCCAGGATAGGAGTGAGATGATACAGATATCTCATACACGGCATGTTAATGTGCAAGAGCATCCTGGTGTGAACAGCCTGGCTGCACAGGCAGTGCACCTCCAGAGGATCGGGTGTGTGCTGGTGGGAAGGGATGGTGAACACAAATGCACTGCCTGCTCTGAGCCCCACTCACTGCAGCCAAGGGCACATAGGACTTTGCTGAGGCAGAGCCCAGGCTGGAGCTCCACCAGAGCTTCATCTGCTCCTGGGGTGCATGGGCACGTGCACACATGTTATTGCATGTGCACATCTGGGCAGGTGTGCATGTGTGTGCCTGGCTCTTGCCAAATGTTGGCCCTCCACATCTGCTCCACCAGTGGTGGTTACTGGAAGAGGACTCTGAACAGATGTCCTCAGCACTGTCCTCACCAAACCTCACTAAGAAGCAAGACTCCTGAAAAAGCCTCCCAGCTGCTGACAGGATCAAGGTAGTGGTGCCCAGTTCTGGCTGGGGAAAGGCCAGACAAAGTTTTTGCTTGCTGGTGGGTCTCCTTTCCCTGCTGCCAGGAGTAACCGAGGCCAGATGAGTCCTTGCAGAGCAACTGAGCTACCTGTGCCATGGAGGGATGCTGCACTCTCCTGCCAGGCTGCATGACAGGGAGAGACATGAAGTATGCCAGCTCTTCCAGCATGCCATCCCTCTTCTTTCAGCCCTTCTCACTCCTTGGTCACTCAACATGAAGAGCTACCAGTGCTTCTGGACTCAGCTTGAACACTACTTAGATTCTTGTCATAACTTTTACTCTGATTTTCTACTTCATTTTCTGTTCCTGGATAACAAAAGGGTCAGCAGTAGTGCCTGGAAAATCCCAACATGACTTGGGCAGCTAATACCAAGACAAAATATTAGGCAAGTAATTAAGATGCTTGGATAATTGTGAGGAATGTTAATTCTTCCAGGCTTTGTAGCTGAGAACAACGGATGGTTTGCAACCAAGCTCCCCTGTCAGGACGTCACACGCCGTGCTGGGGAGCAAGTCCCAAAGCACGGGGGCCCAGCAGGTGCCTACACATATGACAAACCACAAAATCCTACTGAAAATTCCCACTCTTCTGGGCGTGCTGCTGCTGTTCTGAACCTTTCACTGCCTTTGGAAGACAAGGAGGAGGATGATGATGAGACATGCAATGGGGATTATATGTATGCTTTAGACGGGTTCTGATTTGAAATCCACAGAAGTTAATAGGGGTTTTCTAAGCTACTTTCCCTCTGGATCCAACCCCTAGCTCTACACAAGCCAGCTGACCCAAACTCTTCACACCAAAGAATGATCCCTCCCCTCCTTTATTTTGATGCACTTGAGCATGGGTTTGCTGAGTTACTAACGGTAGGGAACAGAGGCTCGACAGGGCTGATAGCTGAGGATGTCACTGCTTACTGCAGAAGGAGGCTGGACTAGATGACCTTTGGAGGTCCCTTCCAACCCAGACCATTCTGTGATTCTACGAAATTCCCAGTGATGGGTATGCTACTGGACAGGTCCTATCTGCTTACCACTTTAAGAGCCTTGCATGAGCTGACTGCAGGTACAGAGCCTCCCCCTGCACACATGTTCTGGTTATAGTAATACAAAAGTTGCTAAGAAACACATTTCATCATTGCCAGTTGCAAGCAGACTACAAATCAGCAACACATTTAGAGAACCATCCATATGCATCTCATTGTAGGTAAAATACTAAATGAGCTGAGATTCTGAGCTTCAAACAGACAGGATGTAAATGCAAGTAGGAAACATATTTGGAGGCTAAGTTGGGAGCCTTTTTTCACACAGAGAATCCTCAGTGTGGAATGGCCTGGCAGGCAGGTTCAGCCAGGCAGAAAGGCTGAGATCATTCAAGAAACAATTAGATAGCATCGTGTGGGGAGCAGAGTACTTAGCAGGGAATGCACCCTGATGCTCCGATGGGCTTTTACTCAAATTAACAACCCATCTCACAGCCTCTCAGCCTCTGGTATCCTCTCCTCTTTGCCTGGGCAGTGAGTTGTGAAGAACTTCCCCAAATATGTCTGCAAATAATTCTCCAGCCTGTGACAGCATTCTGTGGTGGCTGGGTGGAGGTGAGCACGGTGCAGTTTCTAAGGTGTTTGCAGCACACTCAGGTCTCGATGCCCAGGATGGAACCAGGGCAGCAGTGGCAGCCTCACCATAAAAGCTGTTCTCCCACAGCCATGCCTGTCCTACGGTGAGAGGCTCTCGTCTGGCTGGTGGCGAGATGGAGCCGCACTCGGTGCTGTGAGCAGGAGGTGATGAGGGGGTACCAACCCCCAGCTCCCCATCTCACAGGCCACTGGAGAAGAGGCACAGCACTGCAGGGACACATTTGGTCTCCAAAAGAGCTACCAACTCATGCAGTGCCAGCTGCATGAGGACTGCTCTCCTGCAGCGTGAGAGAGGGGAACAGAGTCAGGTTCAAGTGTTGGGCACCAGCTACTGCATGTTTAGAAGCAGCACTCAGAGACAACCTCTGCTAAGCACGACCAAAATGCTGCATCCCATTGACACGAGGCCCCACACTGTGACTTGAACTAACAAATATTGCATGATCTGCACATGAAAATCTACAAATGAAAAAGAAATTACCACAGGTACACAGTCTGCCAGCAAAGTAGTAGTGAAATGAGTTAAGGGATGCTAAGGAGGCATGGATGCTTCTCACAAATATTCTCCCAGAAAAAATAATAATAATCACCAAAAATTGCATTTTAGGACATCAACATTAAGAATATGCTGCCTTAAAATGTGCTCTTTATCTCAGAGACAGCATGAGTGTACACCATGTGATGGAGCAGTTGCTATGGTAATGCTCTTTATTGAATAGCAGACTAAACAAGTGCATAAAGCCCATTTACAGAATAGCATGTGCAAGTCCATGGAACTCATGCAACACGCCAGCCCAGGAGCTATGCCCCCACCCCAGGAGCCATGCCCCCAGCCCAGGGCATTCTCAGGTCCATGTATATCCTGAAGGCTGGACCTCTGCAGCCTGGTTTACACCCCAGGTATGTGCCAGTGCTGCAGCTCCCTATCCTCACAAGATGTGCCCTGCAGACAGCAGTGAGCATGCAGGACATGGCACTTCCCTGCTGCTGGCCTCTCCTTTGCTCAGGCTCCATGTGAACAGCCACCTCCACCAGCAGCACAGAGGGGGTGAGGGGCTGGGTGTCCTCTCACTGTTTCCCAGATGTATTCACAGAGGAGCCCTGGGTGGAGGGTGGTGGGAGTCACCCTGCTCACCCCAAAGGGACAGCTGTGACACCTCATGTCCTTTGTGGCAGCCAGGGGATACCAAGACTTGTGGGCTAGCTAGGAACAGGTTCCACAAACCAGAGCAAAGTGACGACAGAGAGAGGTACTAAATGGCCCGGAACAACAGGAACAACAGAAATTATCTCCTCTGTGCTTCCAGGAACACAGAATCATAGAGAATGGTTTGGATTGAAGAGACCTTTAAAGGTCATTTAGTCCAACCTCTCTGCAGTGAGCAGGGACATCTGCAACTAGAGCAGGTTGTTCAGAGCGCCAACCAACCTGATCTGGAATGGTTCCAGGGGTAGGATGTCTACCACACCTCTGGACAACCAGGGCTAGTGCCTCATTATCCTCAGCGTAAAAAATTTCTCCCTTCTATCTACTCTCGATGTCCCCTCTTTTAATTAGAAATGGGCCCTGCTAAAAAGATTGGCCCCATCTTTCCTATAGACCCCCATTAAGTACTGAAAGGCCACAAGGTCTCTCTGTAGTCTTCTCTGCTCCAGGCTAAACAGCCCCAACTCTGTCTGGCCTCACAGCAGAGGGCTTCCAATCCTCTGATAATTTTTTTTTACCTCCTCTGGACCCATTCCAGCAGGTTCATGTCTCTACTGTGCTGAGGACCCAAGAGGAGCTGGATGCAGTTAGTCCAGATTCGGTGTCAGCAGAGAGGCAGAATCTCCTCCCTCCACCTCTGCCCATGCTGCTCTGGATCAGCCCAGACCACAGCTGGGGCTGGGCTGCAGGAGCACATTGCTGGCTCCTGTCCAGCTTCTCACCCACCACTGTGCATACACACACCAAACGCGTGTAGGTGTGTGTGCAGCAGAGAAAGATCTCCACTGTGGGGATGTTAGAAGGCTACAGGCGTTGGGCAGAAGTGGGAGCAGCTTTGGGGGCAGCAACTCCTTCTCAGGCACCCCCAGTCAGGACTCTCCTGCCATTCCCATCACAATACCCAGCACTGCCCAGCTGCGCCAAGGCCAGGCTCTGCCTGCCAGAACCACAGCACCCTCGGTGTAAACCACTTAAAATCACTTTCCTAAAGTATTGTGGCACCAGGAGGGCACAAAACTAAGTTTGCATTCTGCCATCATTTCCCAAACTTGTTTGCAAACATTACATTTTAATTTTACTTATTTAGAGAAAACTACACAATTCTTCATAGCACTGTTTAAAAATAACTCCACTATTAATGCAGGCCCTTTATTTAATCACTGGCTAATTTACTCCTGACAGAAAGTAAATTCCACTATTTTCTGTGAGGCTTTATGAAATTGCCATCATTTTTAATTAATTCTTAATTAAAATATATTACACCACAGCTTCTACCCATCTCTCTTGATATTCTAACATAATCAATTCAAGACCATTTACATATCATTAATTAAAAGCCTTCCTCTCTCATCCTTAAAATCATAATGAGGCTCTATTTCTCATTAGCAGCCTTTAAGGGATAAAATAACAATACAGACAAGAATGAATGGTAATTTCAAAAACCTCTTTTCTGCTCTTACAGCCTCTCAGACTGGACAGTGACACTGCTGAAGTTCGCTGCCGAAGGAGTTCCTGAACAGTTTGCAAAAATAAATAAATAACTCATCAGCAGAACCAGTGCTGCCCCACAGCCCTGCACAAGCACCAGCCACAAGCACTGCTATGTGCTCACTTTGCTTCTGACTCCAGAACTGGGGTGAGACAGCCAACAGAACATGGCCCAAAGGAGAGGCAGGAGAAGGGAGCTGCAGCCAGTGCTGGGGAAGGCAGCTGGGTCCCCCCAAACACCAGAGTCATCCTTACACCCAGCTGACAGGCACCACGAGCAGCTCCAGGTATGGGACCTGCTGTGGGCACTGTCCACTGGCACCACTGAAGCCCTAACTCCAGCCCCAAAGCCAAAGAGCCACCAGCCAAACAGATTCTGTCCAGTTCAGCTTTTGTCCAAAGCCATAATGACCACTCCAGCCATCTGCAGTCGCCACAACTGCCAAAACGTTTCAAACCCCAAACGGGCAGAGGGGACCACAACAGACAACAAACTCCAATTCCTCTGTGCTGCTGTTTTCCAGTCCCTGCTGGCACCAGGATGAAATACATCACACTGGTGATAGCAAGGCAGGGCTGAGACAGGGAAGATAGTGTTAACTCGCAGTAATTAAACTCCAGAGCCAAGCCATGTTTCACGCCTTCATAAATGAGCTGTGATATATGCTGCTACTGTAAAGAATTACCATTTATTGATAATGAAAGGTAAAAATTAACCACCTATCCAACGATTCTCTTCCTCTTCTCCAAGTTTAAAACCACAAAGGCTTCGGAAAAGATTTACTGCAGCTCGTGGCTTTTTAACCTGCTATTTGTGATATTTGGGCTGCGAGTTAAGAAATTAATACAACTTCCACCGTGATTATTTTTATGATTAGCGTAAAATAAAATTTCATGGCACATCTTTTGTCTCCAGCAGCCGGGACAATGACTGCCTGTTTTACACTCAAGGAGAGGCTGAATTAAACCTTCCTTTCCTCTTGCCTTTTTTTTCTTTCTAATGCGGTTTATTTTTCACAGCCACTCTAGGCAGACCCTGAGCAGGGAAGGGAAGCAGAGCCAGTATCAGAGAGTGACAAAAAACAACACAAGTAATAGACAAAAAATCAGATCTATGTCTCAGGAATGTTATGCAGAGTTATTGTCACCAACATTAACGATATCTAGGTGCTGCATATCAGGCAAATCAGATTTATATCACTGTCTTCTGCCAATTGCAGGTGCTCCACCACAACTTGTCAAGACAGCCTGTCTGAGTCTTCACACGTCAGACAGAATCACAGCACTTGGTGTTTTGGTCTGTTGACAGCAATTTATTTTGATGTGTTGTCACAATACGGAATTCTTCGAGGCTCTGCACCACGGTGCCAGCGAGTCCTACTGTACTTTCCTGCTGCCAGATGCTACAGGTTCGTAGAGGGAAAATACACTGACAATTTATTAAAAAAAAAAAAAAAAAAAAAAAAAAGGGACTTTGTAAGTGTTCTCAAGATGCCAGAGCTGAAATACACCCTGCAAGTATGACCAAGGGTCAGGGAGGCCAGCCCTGCACACCACAGGACGAGCACTGCCAGGAGCAGTGGGATGGTTCTGCTGAGATGTGTCACAACTCTCCAAAGAGGACCCTGTCCCACTAATGTCCAGGCCCACCCATGCTGTCATGGCAGTGGTCCCATTAATGACTTGGAGCCAACTGTGGCACTAGAGCTTAGGTAAATCTCACCAAGTGCTAGCCATGGAGCTGATGTGACACTGTGGTTCTCTATGGGACTGTCCCTGTCCTCACCCGGTCCCAGGCTGGTACCACAGGCACCAACTCACTGTGGCCACTGCTAAGCCAGAACAAATACACTGATTTAGGGAATGGGAAAGGATTTAAGACTTATGTATCTGCTGCTTAGCTCAAACACAAATATGTTTCCCATGCAGCAGAAGGATCTTTGCTTGGGGCCAAGACAAGGTGGCAGTGATTCAAGGGAGCCTCATAGGGTCCCTGTATTGTGGCAAAGAGAGCACCACCTGCTGTAGTCTGCAGTGGAGGCCTTCAAGTCCCCATGTTTCTGGTTTACTCACTCTAGGAGCAGAATATGTCCATTTTCCTGCCTTAAATGAAAGGGTTCAGTTTTGTGGAAGGTGGCATTGCCCACCTCAGCAGCTGCCCTTGGAATGCTTTCCAAAAAATGCCAGCACTGACCCATTTATCCCAGGGAGCACAAAGCCCATGGCCTCTCAGTGCCAAAATAAGGTGATTCTCTAGACACATCAATTCTGAATCCTGAGATTGTTTTCTGGATGTGGAGATACTTTGATGTGGGGTTTCCCCCAGCCCTACTATCCCCTCCTGGCTTTGTCCCCTCCTCTCAGTCTCACTCTAGGCTGGCACAAGAAGCATTTCCTGGGGAGGAAAACAGGCTGATTGCAAGGAAAAGGAGAAAAAAAAAAAAAAGAGAGAGCACAAGAAGTAAGTAATAGTGGGGAATTCTTTTCAAGGACTGCTTGATTAGAAACAACCACATTCATATTCAAACCTTTTAGAAGCCAAGTTGCCTTTCTCAACAAGGTGTCTCTGCGGATATTTGCCCTGCTTTGTTATGGGACTCCTGACACTTCTAATAGAGCTTCTAAATAAAAAAAAAACCAGTGCATTTGTACTGCCAGGCAATAACCTTCACATTTTACTCTTCATTCATAATGAAAATTAAGGGCACATGACCTGCATGCTAGGTGGCTTTCCAGGACCACATGCAAGCAAATGCAGCAAGTGCGCGGCGGCAGCCATAAAGAGAGCGGCGGAATGCGTGCGGGGGGAACTCGGCTGGGCGTAAGCGGCGCTGCTGGGGCTGCACCGTCCCAACGCCACCTCGGCAGGCTGGCTGGCTGGCAAAACATTCCTGCACGCTACTAACGCCGCCTGAAAACCTGTTCCTGATTATTCTCCCCCATTCAGAAATATGACACAATATAATATCGCCGTTATTCTGTGTTTATGCTGGAGAGAGGGAGGTGAAAAAAAATTAATTAAAAAAAAAACCTAATGCAATTTGATCCTGTACTAAAGCACAGCGCTGGCAGGAAAGGAGGCTGTAATTTGACAATCAACCCTCGTGGAACAAACCTGATGTGCTGAAATGTTTATTCCAGAAGAAATACTTCCAGAGAGTATTTCAGTGAAACGGGGTAAGAGGTAGAATATTGATATGAAAAACACACCACCACTCAGGAAGTTATTTTAAGTACCACTTGCTACGCATCTATGAATTGGTGCATACAGTAAAGAGTCCACGTTGGAACATTCTTGGCATTAGCTGGTCCTGGAGCGCCCAAGGCCTCTCCGATGGTTCTGCTGCCAGGAGGAGGTGACAGGATAAAAGTGATAGGCAGCAGGAAACTTGCTCAAGGAGATAGGGAGTCACTCCCCGGGTGCCTGTGCAGGAGGTGTTTGGGTTTGTTGGGAAAATTATGCTAGACAGGAGACCCCTGTGTTGAGAACTGACAGTGAAGCTCATACTAAGGGCAGCCACTTGGCAGGTTGAGCATCTTTGCCCTCCCTCATCTGCTCCTAAGTCTCCCCTCCGGCTGCGTCTCAGCAGGCTCAGGACGGGGGCAGCCGAAGGGGCTGGCCGGCAGGCAGGCAGGCGCACGGCGGAGTCGGACGGGCGGTTGCGGGAGGCCGAGGCTCGCTGGGCTGCGGAGGCTGCTGGCGGCGGACGAGAGGTCTCGGTGGCGCTCCAGTACCTGGGGAGAGCGCCGCTCTATTCGGAGCCTCAATGAGAAGAGGGACGCCCCAGCAGGCGCGGGGAGGGAGCGCGGATGGAGCGGTGCCGGGCTGTCGGCGGGGCTCAGCTGTTTCGGGGCTGCTGGCCGGTGTTAGGTTAGCGCTTTGTCTCTCCAGCTTTCCTCAGGTGCCCAAATGCGGCGGGTGGGTAGGGTGCCCTGGGCCGGCTGCAGAGCCGGGGCCCGGTCTGATCCCCAGTGCACACCTCGGTACCAATCGCTAATGCAGGCGTGGTTCTGGGGTACGACCTGTTCAGGAGCTTTATACCTTCATCCACCTGGGAACAAATCAGTATCTTTTCCAACCAACCCAAAGCATCTGAAGAATTGCAGCTTGCAGTCATAATAGTCTGAAATGAGACTGCTTAGACCATGTGAAAATTAGTAGTTTGAAGCAGAAGCACATGAGGTTTGAGATCATTTGCAAAACCCTCTGGCTGTCAACCAGCTTAATATAGTAAAATCCTGAACCACATCATAGTCATTTACTGCCCTGACCTGGCTTAACAGAGTCAGAATCTCACCTAGTACTGCATAAAGCAAGTTTTAACTTAGTTACAAACAAGACAGAATTTTAGCCACTCTGACATAAAAGAGTGTCAGTGAAATTTCAGTTTTATCCTTTTTTCCTTGTTCAGGATTCTCAGACGTTCCCTTCGTGCTCATTCAACACTTTGCAAAACATTTCATGGATTTCTTCCTGTCCTATTTACAAGTGAGCAGAAAGAAGAAGTTAAACATAGAGGAGCACAGCCTAAGCAAGGAGTCCCAACCAGCACCCACAGGTGATGCTACAGTGATTGAGATGTTAGATTGATCATGAAGCCTAATCCTACCTAGCCGGGGGGCCAGCAGGCCCTCCGGCCTTTGATCACCTCCACCATTCACCACTGTGCACCACAGGGACTCACCAGTCATGATGGGAGGAGGATCCCTCTGCCCAGTTGGGCAAACTTGGAGCTTCTGTCTTTCCTGGGGCAGCTTATAAAGGGGAGTGGGCAGGACAGGCAAAGTGGTCACACCTGGAGTGGGAGGAGACTCTAATAGAACCCAGGTGCTCTGGGTTTGGGGGGAAAAAGTGGTGGGTAGGAAACAAGCAGACATGATGGAAAAGGGGAGGTGGTGCTGAAAGAAGGGAGATGGAGGGGAAGAGGATGGATGGAGGGAAAAAGGACGGAGATGAAAAGAGGAAGATTGGGGAAAGAGGAAGATGGGGGAAAGAGGAAAATGGAGAGGAAAGGAAGAAGAAAAGGAAGAAGATGGGAGAAAATAGGAGATAGGAGAGGAAAGGAGTGAGATGGGGGAGAAGGGAGATTAAAAAATAATAAAATGGAAACTGGACTGTAATGATTGCATTGAAACCACCCTTTTAATGACCAGCCCTTTGTCATTTCTGCTTGGAGCAGTAACCAAACATCTTCACTGGCTCACTAGGGTGCATTCCTGTGTGGACTACTCCAGGCAATCCTGTCTTGGCAGGATGGTTTGACTCTGGAGGTCCTTTCTAACCTCTAATGTTCTGTGATTCTGTATTCTTGCTGCTGTCGTTAAGCAAGTCACTGCAACCCCAGTGACTCTGAAGAGTCATGCTTAGGGCACAGTAGAGGCTCTGTCCCTTGCTGCAGCAGCTCCCTCCCTTTGGGGCTGCACTGGGGACCAAGGGCTGTCTGCCAAGGGGAAGGCAGTGCCAGTGTAGCATCTAGGTCCTGTCCCTTCCCATGGCCTAAGCAGTGCTAGCTGTGCAGCTGCAGATGGGGATGCCCACAGCTTGGCTCCCAGTGCTCTGCCAGGCAATAGAAGGGAGCAGCAGCACCAGGGATACAGTCGCTGCTGCTGCTGTGCTTCTGATCGCTACTTAACAGCACTTTGTGTGAGCGTGGTGTGAAAATCTGCAAGTGTGAGAGATCATGGGCACGGGTAAGTGGTACAAATAAGAGAGTCCAGTCTGAAGACTCCATTTGGGCAACCTGCCATTTGATCCTCATATCCCAGTGATCACTATAACCAAATGGAGTCAATGACGCGGACACCAATTAACACATGCCACTCCGATTTGCTTTTCTGTGCCATACTTTATTAAACACTTTCAGATGTAATTGAACAACATTGTTACACAATTAAGCACCATACAGTACTGCACTTTAAAACAAAAGCTATGACAGTTCTGTACTCTATTAGTGCTGTTAGATACTGTGTAATGTAGTAAGTAATTAAAAGCTAAAACTACGGTACTGTAACAATCCTAATCAGGCTCCAATTCCAGTAGCAATAGAAGTATATTAATTTTTTAATACAGTGTGAGTACCTCAGCATTATCCTACAAAGACTACATGCTGCCTGCTTCCAGGAATTACCAGGGGCATCCTCTTTTTCTGCTGGCAAATGGGAGCTAAATTGTGCCCATACCAGAGCAGCACTGTTGAAGAAAAGACTGCTTGTCCCTGTGCCCGATGGAGGCACCACGCCAGGCACAGGGGATGCAGGTGGCTGAGGGGCAGGAGCCAGCGGGGTCCCTGCTCCCAATGTGGTGGCTGTACCTGCCCCATGCAGTGCCAGGACACAGAGCTGGGAGGCAGTGGTTGTGCCACCACATGCCCAGTCCTGCCAGCCCCTCTCCTTGTGCTGCATGGGCACAGCTTCTGCATACAGCAGAGACTTGAGAAGGGCAGTGAAATCTGACAGATCCTCTACAGACCTGTAGAGGATATGCCAGTGTGGCTGCTGGTGGGCTCTCTTACCCATGGTGGATACAGCCACGGATGGCAGGTAAGGCTCTTGAGCAGCCAGAGCTATGCCAGGCCAGAAGTTAGACATGTGGAGGGCAGAGGTGCCCCCACCCGTCACCCGCCTGGTGTTGGAGGTTGCACTTTCAAGAACACTTCCAGCTTCTGTCTCTCAAGATAACAAAATGTCACTGCTGCACTAATCAATCCTGTGGCGCTGAGCATAGTATGTGGCTGCAGCGTTAACACATCCCTCTGCTGTCCCTCTGCAGATGATATGCTGTCGCTGTAATGTGCAGATGAATGAATGTGTGTACTAAAGCATGGTAGGAACCCAAACTATCAACCACATACCACCACCAGAGCCTACTCCCTTCCTGCTGTTCATCCCATACAAACACTAACATTTTGGTGCAGCATTTTAAGATGCTCCTTCAGCACCATACTAAGGTTCAGAGAAGCAAGCTCACAGGGACACAGCAAACTTTGTCCCTTGCCACTCATGGGTTTTCTGGAGCAGAGCACATTCAGGTGCTAGTTCTGAATGTCCTGGTCCTCACTTCTGCCCAGAGAGAACAGTGACTGTTCAGATGTCACACAGTAACTAGGACAGCTGTTCACAGCCCGAGCTCTCCATCATCAATGCCAAAACCTGGCATTTTCAACAGATGCTACTCAGCCCCCAGTTGAACAAAACACTGCACCAAACTTCAAAACTTGTGCAGTTCATGCACTAGGCTGGGAAACTTGAGCTGAACTTTTTCTGGCAGAGTACCTTTTGATTTAGGAAGGAATACAAGAGCTTGCAGAGACTCTGATCCCTTTGCCCACCCTGTGACAACTCAGATCTTTCAGCTGTCTTCCCAATGCACCACTTTGAGCTGGTCCTCACCACCAACAGCATTGGTGCAGGCTGAAAGAACACTGTATTCTTTCCTTCAGAGCATGAGCAAGGAAGTAGCAGGAGATGGGGAGATACAATATTTCACATTAGTGGGATGAGCAGAACTGAAGCACAGACAACAAAAAAAGGTTCTTTATCAGACAATCTGCCCAGGGGAAAAAAAAAATATCTAGAACAAAGCAAAACAACCAAAGTAAAAATCCCACCCATGTTTGCTCCTCCCAGGCCCCAGGTTTTGGAACACCTGTGAACAAAACCTCTGAGAAAAGTACAAAACACGAGGTCAAAAACTGATGCAACTATGCCAGAGCCACCAGCCCCATCCCAGGCTGTCTGCTTATCCCTCATAACTACCTCATATCTGAGTGGGTGAAGCAACAACTAATGCAACACTGCATGGTAACACACATCAGTCTCAACTAAGCCCATACATAAAATTACATAAATTTACACTCCTTGGAGTCCTGGGAACAGCACTGCCATGTCTATGCTTAATGTTGTATGATTTCTGAGCACTGTGATCCACTAAGTGCTTCATTATGGAAGAGCATTCAGTGCGATGTGGGATGTAACATTAGTGCCATGATGCAATGCCCAGTGGTAGGGATCTGCTCATAGGCAAGAACATTGCACAGGTTCTGAAACTGGTTCAGTCTATAGGTTTGTAAATGTAATTTTATGAAAGCTACTAAATAAATAGTACCTTACACACTTTTGATGGGCTCCTATTATCTCTATTACACAAGTTGGAAGATTCAAGCCATTAAAAACTCTGATCAATGTGGCATTGTTGTTAAAGTCCATCTTGCACACTTGCAGAATGGGGTGAGAACAGAAGAAACTTCAGTGGAAGCTGAAGAGAGGCTTAAACGCAAGGACAGCAACAAAAGTGTGAATTAATTGAGATATGATGAAGCTACACTTTTTGGTGGAGGACATATTACACCTTCATGTCCTAGTCCCTCTTCTTGCAGGAGGAAGTCCATTTGATGCTGTTATGTAATATTATGTACACAACCTACTCAGCCTTTTCACAGTCAATGGACTCCTCGTGGAGCTGGTTGTACAGAATCCCTTGGAAACACAGGCAGCCCTACACTGGGCCCATAAGCTCTTCTCTGGATGCTGGCCATTTTGGTAAATTTTTGTCTTAAAAATTCACTTGAGAATGCTGGACAGTAATCAGAAGTGTGTAGCCTGAACTCCATGCTGCCCAGAACTTTCTTTTCAGCTACAAACTTCAGGTCATTGAGTTGTGCTTTAAAGACTATTTATAAAAACGTGTGTCTGCTGAGCCTCCTTCTGAGGTAGATTGGGGATGCATTTGAGGTACAAATTGTATTACTCAAGACCAGGTACAATGACTGCAAATGGCCTGATCTTTTAACCATGATTCTAATGAATGAATCTGAATTCCTTTCTAAGATGCTTAGTCAGACAGACCCCTACACAAACATTCTGGATGTGCAGAGGGTTGGCCTTGCAGACAGAGGATGCATTGTCTCCACCAGCAGGAAGAACAAGACCTAAATTACAACCCAAATACTCAGCTCCCCTGGCTGCAGGAATAAAAAAACAGCACCTGCAAATGTGGCACTTACTGGCAGCATCTGAGTACAGACACTCAACCACCCAAACGACCTTTTTTCCCTTCAACAGTCTTTCTGAAGCAAAATTTGTGGTGAAGGCTCCTTGCTTAAAGAATATATGGGCTTATGTCAAATATATCAGCCCAGGGACTGATAATTGCTTGGGCTTAGAAGGCATTGGGCCTAGGCATAAAGAATAAAATGGTAAAGGGAATACAGTGGTTATTTATTAACTTTAGCCCCCAAAGCCTTGTTATATTCCCAAATCACAATCCTATTGGCATGAGAGGCTGCTGAGATGGAAATCTTTTAACAGCTGCCTCTCCCGCTTCAGAGCCTGTGCTCCCCTCTGGTGTAGAGTGATGAGGTGGCTTTACCACTCGCTGGAGGTACAGAATTTAATGTGCCCCATAAAAAAATCATGTACTGCCCTAAAATAAAGCTCAAAATCCAACAACACCCCTTTTTCACTCAAGCACTTCAAACCCCAGAGTTCGTATCAGAGCTCTTGCCCTTCCAGCATTGGTGCCACAATGAATGGACCCCTAAATCCTGGGACTGCTGCACCTCAGCTGCATGGCTGGGGACCCCTGCATCCCCCATGATCACTACATGAAGAAATGTGCTGCACAGCCCGTGCCAGCTTTTCTGACCCCACTCCTAAAGTTCTGAGATTATGCCTTGAGGCTTAGCTGGGACTTAAGCACTCTCTTGGCCTCCCACCAACATGGGGTGCGTCTCACCCATGGCACTGCTGGGGAGCAGAGTGCTGGTTATAGCACATAGCAACAGGAATCAGTGGAACAACTCAAAGTAAGAAGGAAAGGAATCACCTTCCCTCCCAGATGCACTGGTTTTAAAAGCCAAACCACAGAATCTGTGTTGCCATGTTGTTTGATGCTGACTGTTGTAACAGAAACGGAAGTAATTTGGGATGTATGTCGTAAAGGAAGAAGGATGAAAGATCTCTGAGATGCTTGCAAGCACAGAGAGCTTTCTGATACAGAAAATAGATACTTAAAAAATAATTTTGACTGGTTCTGGAAACCAGCCTCCTGGCTTTCAGAGGGTTTTTTTACGGTTGTTGATTCTGGCTTGTAACAGAGAAGTTCATCAGGAGGAGTGCTGGAAACCAGTCCTGCAATTACTTGCAAACATACTCACAGTCTCTTCAAACTCCACCCAGCAGAGCTGCCATCAGTGCAGTTCATAATCCTAGATTTGAACAGCTTTTCTGACTGCAAGCTGTCTGGGTAATTGCTAAGCTGTCTGAGAATTACTATTGAACTCTGTCCTTTTTTATCTCACTAACTGACTGCTATTTGTTATTAGTCCAAGTAATAATAATATATTAATGCACATGCTTAATATAGAGAAGTATATGTTTGTATTGAAACCGCACTGAACCCTGCACTCTGAAGTGTAGAAAAGCATGGAGAAGAGAGCGAACAGTCACGTGGAAAAGCAGCTATCATCTTCCCAGAGGCCATACAAAACCAGAGACACAGTATTTAGTAACTCCTGCACATGAAATCCTTTGCACTGACTGGCAATGCTGGAAAGCTCAAGGAATTTCCTAAATCAGCCCTGAGGAAGCATCGTGATCCGGAGGGAGTACACCAGACCTGCTCCCATTGCACTGCTCATGTGAAATGCTGCTGTTAGCAGGGAATGCAGCAACGTGAGCAGCAATGCAGTGTGGTGTGCAGGCTGCAGGGAGAGCTCCCAGTGTGTGGGCAGGGCTGAGCTTCATCTAACTGGGACAGAAGAGCAAAATGAGGCAGCATCATCCTGCAGTTTTCAGTGCTCCTGGAAGGGAACATTCACCTCCACAAATGTTCTTTCCTCTCTACCCAAGATGCTGGGCTCCTTCCCAAGCTACCCTCTCAAGGATCACCATTGCTGCTTAGTCTGGACCCACCTTGCACAGACACTTGGAGAGCACCAGGGGAGTACCTGCAGAGCTGGGCACATGTCTGTGCTGGGAGTAGCTAGAATGCTGGGGTTCACAACCTCAAGAGCTGTTCTTACTCTTTATTTCCTCATTTTTTTCCTCTTAGACAGATGTAACTTCCTCTTCTTCAGACAACATAGTGAGCCAGTGAAGATGCTACTCCAAGCAGAAATGACAAAGAGTTGGTCATCAAAAGGGTGGTTTCAATGCAAACACTGCAGTCTAGTTTCCATTTTATTATTCTTTTTAATCTCCCTTCTCCCCCATCTCGCTCCTTTCCTCTCCATCTCCTATTTCCCCCCATCTTCCTCTTTTCATCTCCATCTCCCTCCTTTCAGCACCACCTCCCCTTTCCCACCATGTCTGCTCCTTTCAGCACCCCATACTACATTTCCCCCCAAACCCAGAGCACCTGGGTTCTATTAGAGTCTCCTCCCACTCCAGGTGTGACCACTTTGCCCGTCCTGCCTCCTCCCCTTTATAAGCTGCCCCAGAAAAAAGGCAGAAGCCCTAAGTTTGCCCAACTGGGTAGAGGGATCCTCCTCCCATCATGACTGGTGAGTCCCTGTGGTGCACAGTGGTGAATGGTGGAGGTGATCAAAGGCCGGGGGGCCTGCTGGCCCCTCGGCTGGGTAGGATTAGGCTTCATGATCAATCTAGCATCACCTGTGGGTTCTGACTGGGCCTCCTTTCTTAGGCTGTCCTCCTCTATGTTTAACTGCTTCTTTTTGCTCAGTTGTAAAACTGTCACCTTCACTGTAAAGAAGCTTCTCTTCATGTTGAGGTGAAACCTTCTATGTTCTAGTTTGTAGCTGTTGTTCCTTGTCTTATTGCTGCTGACCACCAAAAAGAGACTGGCCCCATCCACTTGACACCCACCCCTCAGGTATTTGTGTATATTAATAGGATTTCTCAGTCTTCTCTTCTTCAGACTAAAGAGCCCCAGGTTTCTCAGTCTCTCTGCCCCAAACTGACCCCAGCCATCCTCTGAAGTCTGATGCGTTGGTGCATCATCTACACCTGCTCCACTGAGACAGTGGCAGCTCTGGGCACCACAGAAGATCCATGATTGTTTTCTTCATAAAGCAGATCTTCCTACCCAAAATCTTGACGATCCCTGTTTTCCCCATGAATTTGCTCCCTGCTTCCTCTTCAGCTTATGAAGAACAAAGGTATGTGTGTTTCTGCCTCTCAAAATACAGCCTATATTTGAGGCAACACCACACACTTCCTTTGGTGAGGCACAGTGACAGTGAAAGTCCACAGGTCAGTGTATCTTGAGGAATTTGGTGGCTCAGCTGTGTCTGTGTAGCTTCTATTAACAAATATATTTATGAGAGTTTACCCATTATATTGATCACCACCACATCACTTGACAGAGATTGCCATCCTCAAACAGAAGAAATGTGCATTAGGACATGATGAGAAGCTGAGGTAGCTTGGCGACTTTTAAAACTAAAGGTGTGAAAGCTGACTTAAGAAAACTCTTCTTTTTTTGTTGACCTCTACATAAAAAGAGATAAATGACCTGACTAATAGGGTTAAATGTCCTTCTCCAGTGGCAAGCATCTGACAGCAAGTGTCCAACCTCAGCCCTCTGCTGAAGCCTGTCTGGAGCTGCAAACTACCTCATGGGAAAGCAAAGCCAGACAATGGCAGCGGTCGATAAATTTAATTTCTTATTAGCAAAACGCTAATCAATAATCCAAACCAATTTGTTTTTTTCTTCCCTTCTTGTGTTTTATGACTACCTCTGATGGGGAAAGGGGAAAAGTTACTGTCTAAGCTGCCATTAGCTGTTCTTTTTATTACTACCTGTGCATGGTGGCTGGTCAGAGTGCAGATGAAGTTCTTGATGCAGATGACCTGGCAACAGTTGATTGTGAAACCTGCTATAACTACAACTCCTTGGTGTATTTTGCTTTAATGAGAACTACAAACTGACTTCTCACATTCTGACACTTTCTCTTTTTGCCAAGATTCATCATTTTCTCTCCCATAGAGGCCCAGGTTTCAGCATCATGGGATTACTTGAAGCATTGCACCCTTCCCCTAAAAATGTGTTTCTATGCCTGGTATTTGCAAAAGGAAAGTCTCACATGAAAATAGCACAAACTCATTTTCAAAATAAGTTCCATATGTGAAATTCTGATCTATTTAAGACACAAAGCTTTTACTGGCTGCTATTAGTGGTGACTACTTTGATGTCATTCTTAAAAGTCTTTATTCTGAGACTTTGATTCTTTTAATCATAATTCCAAAGTAGAACAACTGCCATTCTCTTCTTAAAGTGGCCACTTCAGCAACAAACTACTCCCTCTCAAAGAGGATTGAGTGGAAGACCTCGGTATGTTTGGAGTATCTTGGCCTAGATCCAAATTCCTGCATCACTGATCAGGATTCTGGATATAATCAAAAGAGTAAAAAAAGAAAATAACATAAGCCCTGTATACAAAAGCTTCCTGACACCAGCCTTTAGTTGGCACAGGAGCCTGAAAAGGAGGATCCTGCCACTGCCATGCCCTATATGGACACAGAGCATCACACAACTATGCTAGATGGGCTGCACAATTGTACCAAGAATGGTAAAAGGCATTAACTTTTTGATTAAAACTGAAGAGGTTAGTGATTAGTAATCTGAAAAAAAAAAAGTCGAGGCTTGTCCACAGGCTGCTGATCTCAAGATGTGAGCAGAGGCTGGCTCTAGTGGTGGAGGACCCAGCACAGTGCAGGGGCAGCAAGGGGCTCCTCTGCTCTGGAGTGAGAAATGTGCACTGCTCCTGAACCTTGTCCCCGTACAGAATATCCTAATTGCTGATGGAATGATTAGAGATAGCAATTTGTATGATTTAAATAAATAAATATATAATACACAATTGGTATTCAACTATTTCATTTTCAAGGCTCCTTTCACTGCAGAAGCAATGTAACACATGCTTTCTTATGTAAATAATGCTTCAAAACAATTGCACAATAATTATTCAGTCCAATCCAAACAACAAATACTAATTAAACTGCATAGGAAACAGAGCAGCAAAGAAAAGCATCCAAAGGGCCTCATGTTGTTAGTACCACTTTCGACCGAAAATAAATTCTGGGAGTGGGAAGGTGCCATGTAAGGATCTCCACCTAACTTGTTGTTCTGTTATTTGCACAGTTTTAATAGGATTTTTCTATTAATCTGTGACAAACCATGAAATTTTATATTTTCACCATGACCAAGCCATGAAATTTGCCAACTTTGTCCGTGATTTACACTGGGTCATAGTTACAAGGTCCGTTATGCTTTTTAACTAAATAACTACTGAAGCTTCCCCTTTGGACAGAATGAAGAATTTGCCTATAATTAAAGCAGGAATTGTTAACTGCTGGCAGTAAAAGTTTACAGCATTGTTTGACAGTCGCAAAGATAAGCCAGTAAAACCCCGGGGCCGCCGTGTCTACCTGCGCTTCCCACATCCCCGAACAATAGGGTTATATCTCTCAGCATCATGAAATCAATCTCAGATTAGGTAATGAAATATGCACCAGCCTTTTCCCAGAACCTTTGACAAATCACACACAATCCTAAATCTTCATAAATCACGATTAAAGACAGGTATATCATCACCAACGCATATATCTTCCCATGCCTGACCCAGAGACTAATGAGAAAAGGCCTAGACTATCTCATCTGATTAATTAATTCAAAATGTCTGCTGTTATTCAAATGTGAGGCTGGTATTATTTGAATAACACTTGACAGCAGTGCCTGAAGATATCATTTCTGATTTGTGAAGCTGCTGCTGCATAACTGATGATAGTTTATGAAAATGTTCCATCGAAGCTGCTTTTCTTGGCACAACTGTGAAAGATTTTCTGCAGAGAGGTTTTTTTTTTTTTGTCAGTAGTTATGTTGCTAACATTGTCAAATATTTCCAAAATCTGTAACATCTTGGAAACCCTTTCTTTCTGAAGCCTCACATGAATATTAGTTTCTTCGTTCTCTAAGAATTAAATCTCTTTCTATGTATATATTTTTGCAGCCAAGCCACAGGCGCCGAAATTTGACCCTTTCCATACTGTTTGTTCTTTGCCAGTGCAGAGGACAAAGCATCTTGTGGCTGAAGAAGGGCTCAGGGAGCCAGCCCTCTCTAACCAAAGACATTTTACTTCATGCTCACTGCTACATATTTTTTTTTAAAGACAGAAAGGATAGGGACTATAATCCTGCAATAAGAGGTGCATGAGAACTGATTTTAAAGGGGAAGATTGCAGCCTCATCCAAAACCAGAGACACTGCTGGGTGACCTTGGCTGGTGAAGGCTGCAGCACCTACAGCCCACACCCGGCAGGGTCCAGCCAGAGTGCTCTTGCCTGCTCTGACATCCTGATGGGCAAAACCCCAGACATCAGGAATCAACTCCGGCTTCACTCCTGCCTTGCTGTGGAGCCTCTCCTTGAAACAGCCTCAGGCTCCATTAACATAGTAATGTCAATTATTCAGATGGTCGCACTGGGAGTGGTGACTATGGACAAGTCTATTTCTTCTCCTGAAAACACCTCAGTTTCTTTTTCTCCCAGACAGGAGTGTCACTGAAAAATCAGAAAGTACCAGCACACCACCTACTCCATCCAAATGCCCACAAAAAACCTAAGTGCTGCAGTTCACTGCATCTCTTAAGGCTCTGTGATTAGGAATAATTAAAATTACAACTCTGTAACAATTTTTAAATGGGAATCTTCTTTTTTTTAATTTTTTCCAGGATATAATAAAAATTAGCATTTTATTCTAAATGTACCACACCACAAAACACCTACAACCCATTACAGGGTTGTGGTTTTTTTTATTAGTGGAATGTGAAATGTGATGCCCTGCTCATAACAGTTTTAAAACTCTGCTATTCTGAAGCTGTGTAGCCATAAGCACTAAAAGAGAGGATGTAAAATGTATGGTCTAAAACGAATATAAATCAATCATTATGACAGAAGTAGCACTTATTTGAGAGTCAGAAGTGAACAAAATATTCTGTGTCAGCAAAATGTCTCCTGTCAAAACCTGCTCTTTAAAATTTCACTACAATGTGCTGAGACAAATGTCCTTTGCAACTCCATGTAAGGAAGCATGTTCTAAATCTTCATAATTCAAACCTTCCCTGTTTTCAGGGAAAAAAAAACAAGCTGTAAACAGTTGTATGTTCCTGCTGATGAAGTAAACACCACATTTTCAGCCACTGCTAGTGTCAAATGCTGCTGCCTCCTCCACCAGCTCTTGCCCAAGACTGATGCCCTCTGATCCACCTATCCAAGATACCACCAGAAAGACTCATTGACAGTTTTATCTGATCTGCTCATCCCATAAGAGTGCACATTGAGCTCCTGGAGATTAAAAGACCATCCAAATTGAGCACTGTATTTATATGGAAATGACTCAAGACCCTGGCACATATCTGTTGTCTGTGACCCACAGGTAGGTAGGATGCCCCCTAAAGATGCTCTACACCACACACACCCACATGCCCAGCTGGCACTTCTCCAGAGTTGCACCACATACTCTCTCCAAACCATGACTGTCTCTGCCAAACAGCATGCTCATGAAGGTGCCACTCCAGCCTGTCCTGCTCAGAGATGCTTCACCACAGATTAGTTTTGGTCAGTGATGTACTCCTGGCACACAGCGCTTCCTCCTTGGTAATCCTAACTACAACCTTGGCTAGATCCCAGCTCCCATCAGTTCTGTGCCCAGAACCTTTCACTCCCTCCTTTCTGTGCCCTTTTTAGTAGACCTTTGGTTAAATTATAAATGTTTGAGCCCAGTTAAATCTTACAGCTAAGCTATTTGGGTTAGTGTCATCTTCTTTTCTCCCTCTTTATCCTTCCCCAATGCATCACAAGTTCTCAAAGAGATCTGCATTATGTCACTCTTCAGTATATAAAATAAAGGGCATGCAACTAAATCAGATCTCTGCTCTTCCTTACTTGGGATGACAGCACAAGCTGAACATTTTTTAAGTGGTTATGCCGTTTGCCAGGCTGCCACTACCTTAAGATACATAAAATACCAAATTTAAGACTTCAAATGGATAAAGGACTCCAATTTATGTTGTCATACTCACGAAAATGCAACCTTTTCCATTTTGAAAATACTGGGGAAGTACACATTGGTCGGTCCAGTATGTCCCCTATTAATGGGGAAGTGCAAACATAACAAAGGTTTTATATTTATCTCTTTGAAATGAAGACCTATCTTTTTTCTCTTTCAATTATACATTTTAAGCTGGACACAACCTACCCCAGGGTCTAAAAAGGAATAATAAAACTCTGGGATCCATTGCAAGATTCCAAAAAAATCAACCCCCCCCACAACAGAGGAGAGGACAAAGGCAAAGCAATGGCTGTTGGCAATAACCTCTTCCAACTCAAGATTCTATTTTTGCAACTGTGTACATTAAAAAACCTGTTTGAAGACTAAAAATGCTTAAGACTCCAAATTGACATTTATTTCCTGCAAAACAATCTATTTTTTCAGAGATCGTTTTTCCAGAAGATGATAAACTCCTTCTCCTTATGTTGTGCCTTAAGACATCATGTGCTTTTATCCTTCAGCAAAATATGAACCAGCTACGAGGCTGACAATGCCAAGAACCATGACAAAATGGATTATTAATGAGAAACTGATCTCCAGAACTCTATTAATTTATGTCTTCCTGTCGGATCCCAAAGATGTATCAACCCTCTCACTCAAAGGAAAAAAATGCCAACATTGTACTTTGTTTTAAAGTTCTGCTTAGATGAAGAATTCATTATCCAAAGCACTGTTGTGTTATTTCAATCTCCTTGTAGAATAAAGATTCTTTATCAAATAGCTTAGAACACTGCTGACAACTGTGAGGATCTTGCAAAATATATTTACATCAAAAATTCAGTGAGGAATCCTGGATTTTTAACCTTTTTTTTTTTTTTTTTTCTTCCCTCTCAGCCACACTCCTTGCCTCATCCTGACCTGTCAGCACTAGGAGAACGAAGACCATGACATTCCATCTGTGAAAACCTGAGAAAAACTCACAGGATGGTGAGCTTTTAAAATTCTTAATTGCACTAATTATTGCACGGCGAAGTCAAGTGATCTAACACACGAAGTGACGAAACCAGGTTTCTTTTTCTGGATCACAAACAGCAAACAAACACTAAATAGCCTTTTAAGCCTCCATGAGAAAATCCATCTAATCTGTGCTTATCATAATATTTATGAAATAAAAAACAGAGAGGAAAGATTGCTGTAATGTACTCTGGGTGACCTCTGCTTTCGAGAGAGAATGAAAACAGCCTTTTGCTTTTCAATCCCCATCAAAGTGGAGTTAAAGGAGGGACAGCATTCCCTTGCTCACTGCCATTAATCATTGCTTTCTTCAAGCAAGTGCGTATTAATTTCTGTCATCCCAAACATCATCGAGTATTGTTACAGCACCGTTCACTCCTCATTCACCACCAGTTGTTACCAGTTTCCCTACACTGAGCAGAGACAGGGTGAATCGTGTGGATTTCAGTGTTAGAGGCCTTTATCCCTGGGGTGCTGACACCAATTAAGCCATTTCAAGAAGAAATGAGAACAGGCGCAACCCTTCTCTGTAACAAGAGCTTGCACCTAGCATTGGCAGGTTGCCATCCGCTGCTGCCTCGCACTACAAAAACACCCTGCCACAGCCCCGGGAATTATACAGCCTGTTTACATTGCATCTTCCCGGCACCATGGCACATTTGTTCAGATCTCCAGTGCAAAATTCGGTGCGGAGGATTTCGCTGCTGCTTTCCAAATAGCCTTCCTGCGCCTGAAAAAGCTTTAGGACGAGATTTTAAAAACTAACAGAGGTTTTTCCCAGCGCAGGAATTGTTAATCAATTAACGCTGGGAAGGGAAAGCTGAAGCAGGACCAGGAGGGCAACCTCTTTTTCTTCTGCTGAATTCCAGCATCAGACGCACGTATAAGACGAACGACAACAATTCTACCATTGCAGTGTTACAGATAGACTAAATGCAAGAAAATTAACTGAATCTTCCAGAATTATAGTATGACTCAAACTGGCTAGTGAGGAGCACCCATGCTCTGCTGGCATTGCATCAGTTCTTGTCTGGGGGCCTGCAGGAGCTAAAAAAAAAAAAAAAGGTGCATTTTCACACAGGTTACCTCAAATCCTTAAAATCAAGGTGCTTAATGAGTTTAATTAATATCATTTGTACCCTGCTAAAGTGTGTGTAAAGATTTATCAAACTCTCTGGCAATATTGTTGATTTTTCCTGACTGCTTTAGATCCAATCATTCTCTTTGTTTTAGACATTTACATCTGCTTTTAAGTTTTTATGGTTGCCTGTTGGCAGGCAGCAAAGTGGAGCTGTCGATGCTGCTGCAGAATAATGCAAGGTTTGTTATGAATTAAATATTAGAAACCTTAACGCAGCGGCCAATAAGAATTATTTGCCTTATTAAAGCAGCAGAAGACGCTGATTAAATTTTCATTGCATTGCAGTCTTTTTCCCATTTCTGCTTTCAATTCATCATTCTAATGTATGAAAGGCTTGCCGAATAATGGCATGGGGACTTAATTTCTGGAATGCAAATATGGCAAAGAAAATACCATAAATACCCTCCCAGAAAACATTAAACAGTCAGTTCTAATTAAGTGAATACTAACTAAGTAAATATTCTCTTAAAGGAAAAAAAAAAATAACTCAAGATGTCAAGAATTCCAAGAAGGAAAGTGCTAGAAATGCAGGCACACTAAAAATTACAGGGAGCTTTGATTAGCTGAATCTCACAGGAGAGGAAGTAAGTATGTGTAAAACAATGAAGTTTTTGGACTCTCAAAAGAGAATTTTGTCTGCATTAGTAAACAGCAGAAAACACCACCCTGGTTCTGATTAACTGAGTCTGTACTTCTTAGGTACTGTAAGTAAATAAACTGTAGTACTTGACAGCTGTAGCAAGACTGCTGTAAGTCAGGTGATCCAGATGTGTTAGTTTTATAAAGCAACACATTTTAATACTATTGAAGTTTACTGGCGTGGCACCTTTTAAAAATAAAATTCCTTCAGGGGAAAGAAAAAAGAGAATTAAAAAAAAACAACACACAACCCTGTGAAAGGTATTTGGAACTGGAGCTCTGCTGGAACACCATTTGGCAATTTCACATCTGCACTAGATGCTGCTACAGGGATATTTAGGGAAAATGGTCCAACAAAATCTTGTAATCGTGTGTCCTATACTGAAGGTTGTTCACGTTTCTGCCTTAATGTGCATCAGGAAGAAAATGAACTTCAAGTATCCATTTCCCCTAGAGAAAATCTCTTCCCTGAAACTCTGCAACTAATGAAATGGGGATCTATAAATAGCAGCATCATTACCATGAGAGCACTTGCTTTGTACCAGTCTCTGCATCTGACCCTCTTTACACTAATAACTAGTAGACTTCAATATAATTCCTCTATAGGATGATCAATATTAGGACAGTTAAAATGTGATGTACATTTAAACCTTGGAGTATATTTACTTACCAGGCCTGCTCAAACACAAGCACACATGATGCTCTCTGCTTCTGCCTTTCCCTGCTCACACTTATGATGGAGTTCCTTATTGTCTTAAATGAGTCCTGCTCTGTAACTTCTCTCTGATGTTATAGAGACATGCATCGTGACAAGACAAAAGCCATAGCACACCTGAAACGTTCCCTGCTGAAATCTCTCTCAATGAACCTCATTAAAATGGTTACTCCACTCCAAATATTATCTACTGAAGCATTACTGCAGTAAACTCTTCCTTAAACTGTTGAATACAATAAGTGAGCGTTTAATCAGTAAACGTAATGATTTGGAAACGTGGTTTACTTCTAGCCCAAACCCAGTATTTTCCAACTGCAACAGATCCTTTCAAAATGTTAACCAATATTTAATTTCACTACAGATTGTAAATTAAAACTATCCTAGAAGATACTGTGGTTCAGGAATCTAAAAGAAAAAAAAAAGGAACTATTTATTAGGTGCCTATGGAATATTCTGCTACTGCATATAATTTATTGATACTGAGATATTTACGCTGCCCTTCATTAAAGGTAAATATTCAGTTACATTTGCATCTCCCATATACAAAGAGCTCAATTGTTCTGCTAATTTCATATCTCTTAAAATAAATATGATAAAATGTTCCAGTGGGTGGATGAGTTTAAAGGCTTTTATTCTCTGTGACAAAATTATTGATGACAACATATCATAAATGGCACTTACTCCATATACACATGTCACAAGAAAATGTAAAATATTAGAACAGTTATGCATGCAGGAACATTTACTTTTTAAATGAAAATATAACATCCCAATTTTTTAAAACCATGTGGTTAAATCAAGAGAATGCATATAGAGAAAGAAAAAAAAAAAATAAAAAAGAGGACATGAAATTACAAATGTGCTTAAACTGATTTGCTTTTTGCTTACAGGTACTAGGTACGGACTAAAATCTGACTGACTTTATTTAAGCCACAAAACACAGAGTCCACCAGCAAACTAAAGACAAATGGTACAACCAAACAAAGCTTTCAGGCATGCCAGTTGACTTCTCTGTCTCCCAAAGGTATTTGCTCAATGGCAATTCACCCCCCA
>VWZI01015448.1:409421-436921 GCA_013396835.1 Psilopogon haemacephalus
GGCGGCGGCGGCAGCACTGGCCACTCAGTGCACGCGAGGCTGTGCTGTGCCCGCCTACTCCCGCACAGGCCCCGCCCCTCAGCTGAGAAACTTCTGATTGGGCTGTTCGAAAAGTCACGTGGCCGGGGCGAGAGACGCTCCGGCCCCGCCCCTCCCGTTCCCATGGTAACCCCCGGGCCGAGGCCTCGCCGTTCTTTTGGCCGCCGCGTCGGGTCGGATCGGGCTCTGGCTACATGTGCTGGGGCTGTCCCCGGGTCCTTCCCGCCGTGTCAGTGAGCTCGAGTGCGACCACGAGGCTGGCCTTGCCATGGGGCTGGCAACTTCGGCTGGGCCCGATCAGGGATGGTCTGTTTGTGGTTGTCAGTGTCTCTGTGGCCTGAGCACGTTCCTGCCGGAGAAGCCCAGTCAGAAGGCAGAAACCCTCGGAAAGGGTTTTTAGCCCTGCTGTGCTCTAACGGGCAATGCTTCAAGAGCCAGATTCTTATTCAAATATGTGTTTGCATATGTGCACAGACTGCCAAATATGAAGAGAAAAATGTAGCAAGAATAATCAAGACTTCATTCTATAAAGGGGTTATCTTTAGATAACTGCAACCCACCAGCAAACTGTTCTATAGAGCACCTGCCCCATGCAACTGTATTGAGGAAGTTAGCTTATTTCTGATAATTTTCTTCACATTTTGAGTACTGTGGAGCAAAGCTATTGCTACAGATACCACTCGAGGAAGGGAAAACCACCTGTAGCATGGAGCTAAAGAGCCACAGCAGCAATTAAAATGGTCTCTAATTCATTGTATGTACTTTATCTGTGATGGACAGTTTCAGATGAAAGTCGTGTCCAGACTAACATCTTATCCTCGTCCCTGACATTTCATGGATGTATGGTTGACAAATCTGACTCAATGTGGCTAAAACAGAGCTCTTAATCTTTCTCCTTGGCCTCAGCTTGCCTCTTCTCTCAATCATGGTTGACATCACAATCATCATCCTCTCACTCAGGACTATAACTTGGATGTCACCTGTTTGATCTGGAACCCTTAACTATGGCTCACAAGGGTTACATTTAACCACTGTGGATTAGTTCTGGTTAACATCTCTACTTTAACTGCCCTTCCAAGCCATTAGCATGTTAGTTCAAATTCTAATTATCTTCTATCCTGATTACTGTACCATTTTGTGATCTGAGCAAATCTCTTCTTCTAGCGTCATCCAGCTTTATTAATAATGCTACTCCAAATATCTTTTAAATTACTATTATTTTGAATATTTCACAGATCAATTTGCATTTGTCTGATGTGGGCAAAGCTCCCTAAAAAATATGAAACAGTTTTAACAGCTGCCTGGCACTGAAACCAACAGAATACTGCTCCTTTCTGCCATCTCTGGTATCTGCTTCACCTCAGTAAAACTAATTTTTGCTATTTTTTCTACTCGCTTATCAGGTTGAGTCAGTAATTCCAGAATGGGATGACTGAAAGGCTCTGTATGCCCTGCTGTGTCTCCTGGTTATAGCCTCACACCACCTGTGATCTGCAATCTTCTAGAGAAGTTGCAGCTCCTTGCCTTAGCTTGGCCACCAACACTAGCTGCTGTTATAGAACAAGTGCCTTTAGTGGCACTCTGGCAATACTTTCGCAGCCTCCCTGTACTGTCCTTCTTAAGGCTTCCTTTTTGTTTATTTGTACAGCTGGTGAGAGACTGTGAGGTCATATTTTGCCTGGGAGTTAACCACACAGCTCCACTCTTTCTGCAGGAGGATGCAGACGCACTGCCAGTCTAACAAGGGATGACACAAATTCTCAGTCAGTAGGCCACAGATACCAAGACAAAAGCAAGTCCTCTAAGTATGGTCCACTGGTGCAGGTGGGCACAAAGGTTTTTTGAGGTGAGCAAGCCAGCTGGGCTCCACTGTTTTCTTCTGCACTGGAGACATGAGTTAGGCGGGGTATGGGCTAATCCTGAAGGATGCTTTAAGCACAGCCAGCAGAGTTAACTTTTTTTCCCCTACGTTTAAATGCATCCTGTCTGCACCCTGAATACTGTGCAGAAGGTTTTCTGTAAAACCACAAGATAAAGACAAATGCCTCGGTGTTCTAAACAAGAAACATCTAGGGAATTTGGTAATAGAACTGTCAATCAAGAAAGTATCCCGTTTATTGTTTTCCGTGAGAAACACCGCTGGAAGTTGTAGCTGCTACACTTTCTTCATTAAAGGTTTCTAACTGTTTCTATTACAGCTCGCTCCTTACTGTACATGTTTAACTTTTAAGTTGTAACTATATCCCTGCAAACGCTCGGCACCCAAACACCGCGCACAGAGCAGACCCCGGTCTCCGCGGTAACCAACGGTGCTTTCGCCCGCACCGCCGCCACCTTCGCACTGCTGCTCGCTCCGCACCCTCGGACCTACTGCTAGGCTGAGCGCGAACCGAGCTGAAGGCGCAGGCCGATCCGAGGCACCGTGTCCGTGCCGGAAGGAGGGCCGCTCCCCGCGGCAATCGCCGCAGCAGCAACCACAGCTCCGCGGCGGCCGCGATCCCCACGCACGCATGCCCACAGCCATGCCCCACAACGTCACTTCCGGGGGCGGCGCTTCCGGGTCGCGGCGCGGCCCAGTGCTCCCCATTCCGCGGCGTCCTCCGGCCCCGGAAGCGGCTGCCCCGGCCCGCGGGCTGGGGAGGAGGTGGCGCCCGGCCCGGCCCCACGGAGACGAGCGGCGCGGCGACGAAGCCTGTAAGTGTGGGGGCGTGTGGGGTTCTCTCCATAATGCTGCGGCGAGTGTCGCGCAGGGGCGGAGCGGGGCCCGGCTTCGCGGATTCTGCCCGGTGCCGGCTCTCACGGGGCGTCTCACTGGCTGACCGAGGCGGCGACGCTTAATGCCGTAGCCCCTCCTTTATTTATTAAACTAAAATTCTGTGTCAAATGTGTGGGCTGCAGTATCGTGTCACAAGGAAGCGAGAGCGTTCACGGAGAGATGTTCCTGGGAATAGGAGGCCCTGAGGGCTCCCGGTGCGGCTGCAGACAGGTGCCGCTGCCGCAGGAGCTCCGGCCTGCGCCTCTGCCGAAGAGCCAGGCGGGAGTAGCGTTCCTGTGCGGAGCAAGGCGCGGTCTGATGCCCTGCACCAGTGAGCTGCTCTGGGGTAAACAGAGCGGGCAAATGAGTAGCTGACAGGACAGGTTGAAATTAGAAGTGGGTAAGTGGGACGTGTGGCTAAAACCTTGTAGTGGGGCATGTGGTAAAGCAGGCGGAAAGGTACGGGTATTCCGTGGGCTGCACTGCAAGTGATCTACTATTGATGAGGAGCTAAAGGCCCACAGTGTGACTTGGGGTCTCTTCCCGTGCTCTGTCACATCATCCACAATGCTGATTGCACGTCTCATGACTCTGTCTCTTGGCCTCTTGAACAGCTGCAGGTTATTGGTCTAGCTGCTTGGGCGTCTGCAAGATGAGCACTTTGTGTGTGATAACACTCAGATGTGTTGCTAGGGTGTGCTCTCATTTTTTCACGTGTGCTGTGAGTGGCGATCAGGAGTTGTCACTGCGGGAATGTCAGTGAAGGAGTGAGAAGTGCTGTCTAGGAGATAGAACAGTAAGAGTTGGTTTCAACGTTAGTGAAAGTTTAGTGATCATGTAAATGATAAATGCTAGAGCCAGGCGTAGGTATTCTGGGTATGTTCTACATGATGTGAGGTTTCAGGGGATTATCAGGTAGACGCAAGCCTGGGAATTAAACTCTCTCCATTATGTTTTCAAATTCAGAGCAGATCTGTTCACAGACACTTTTTTAGGTTAGATTAAAAAAAATCGAGAGCACAGTCTATAGACATGTTCAGAAATAACTGACATGGTGAAATGAAACCAATTTAGTACATTTCTTTCTGTCGTGTTTCAGATCTTTCTTATTACACTCTTAGATCATATATTTACTAATGTAATGCTTTCACTCAGCTCCAATAACAAATGTGTCTTAACAGCTGAGTTCTTGCCTAGGTTGCCCTTTTGATCAGCAGAGGCCTCAGCAGAGGAAGGATCTTGGCTGAATCATTGGTGTGTCCTGCATTCCATAGCACAAATTTTCCCAACCTTCCTAAGTCATGAGTATGAGAAGCAGACTTCTGTATTAAAAGGTCAGTTATATTAACATGTGGGACAGAATGTGAACTTACCTCCACCGGCAAAGCCCCATGTAGGGCCAGCAGATCTCCCGTGTAGCAGCTCTGTTTGACACCTCACTTCACAGGTGGACAAGTGACACTTGCTAAGGAAAGGTGGAGGGAGAGCTCAGGCTTTCTGCAGTTCTTCGTTTTAGCAGCTGGGAGGGGCAGGCTGTGAGCTTTTGAGTGTAGAGATGTGGAAGCAAAAACATAGTGGTGCTAGTCCTGGCAGCAGACAGAATGCTAATGCACAAGTGCATTGATAATGCTGACTGTATTACTGGTATCATGGTGATTCATGGCTCTCACAGTGCCTTTTATTTGAGATGTGCCTGGCAGTGAGTTTCATGTCTTGGGTTGTGCACGCAGCAGTTCTCAATCTGTCAGAAGTGACCAGGTGAGGGCTTTTCTGTGAGTACCTTCAAAGTCCCCAGGATGCATTTTAGTGTTGAGTGTGTTTGTATGGCTGATGAGAAGCTCTCTTAGACTGTGTCAACTACCTACTCATTCTCTTTAAATTCACTTTCTTATCCAGGACAGCACAAGGATGATCTCTACCTTATTTCCTTATTGCTCAAGAAGTATTGTATAGAAGTCAGTTAGTCTGAGAGCAAAACAAAGCTCCTGGAATAGGTTTTGTGTGCTTTTGAAGGAGACAGACCAAAAATTTATCAAGACAGAATTTAGAAGTGAGAGGATAGAGTGATCTGTTCCTGAAAAAAAAAAAAAGTGAATTTGTTCAATCAGATTTTATACAAAGTCCTAAAGGGGCTTGAAGTCTCCTAAGATTTTTAAGCAAATGTTACCCTCATGAGTGTTTGTGTAGTCAGAAGCAGCTTGCACCCTGTTCTATTATTTAAGAAATAAAGGTATAATAATAAATTTTATACAATAAAAATATTTTCATGTGATCAGAAGTGGAATGGCAACAAACTGGGAGGGAAAAAAAAAGATAAATAGGAAGCTGTTTGCTTTTGTATGTTTTCTGTTTAATATACAAATGCTGGAGGAGCCCAAGCACGGGTCAGTGTGGAGGAGCCGCAGACCTGGCTGTGGTAGTGTTGTGGTGCTGCACTGAGGCTGTTCCAAAGATCTTGTTGTCTGGCTGTGGCCACAAGAAGTCTCCAAACCTTGTCCCAAGTCCAGCTTTAAGCTCTTTAAGGCTGTGCTGGAAGCACCTTTCTGTCAAGCTTGGCTTCAGGCAGGCTTTGGGGGAAATCCAAGCAATCGATTGCACTGCCATACTTCCGTGTTCATTTGCTAATTGCAATGTGAACATAGCTACTGTGTCTTGCTCAAGAACATCCCAGGAATGGGGTATCTCTCTCTTTTACAGGTTAAATGTAAAATATGGAAGCTTTCTTTATTTTTTTTTTAAGATTGAAATTTATATAGATTTTTTCTAACAGCTATGGAATTTTTTTTTACACTCTCGAATAGCACAATGAAAAGAGCTAAAATAGAAGTTCTAGTCTAATATTTGAGCAGTCAAAGCCTACACATTTATCCACCTCTTTGCAAGTAGATATTTTACTGGTTTAGTCTTAGGAATGTTACATCGTAATGAATTATCTTTAAAGCATTTATGCATATGAGTGAAAAAAAAAACCCTAGTTCCATGTAAAAGCACAGTGCCATTGAAAGTTTTCCTTCCAGCCTTCCTGAGCGAGTGAAAGTACAGTCAGCTTCACCCACTCCCAGGCAGCAACTACTGTTCCCTTTTTCTGGAAAAGTGCTCAGAAGGAACAAAAATGAAACGGAAGTCATAATGTGTTATTTAAAAGGTGTTCTGGTTTTGCCTTATTTTAAAAGTGGCAGTTAAGCTTTGAAAATGAGTTCAAATACTTCTTTTTTTTCTTCTTTCTTTTTCTTTTCAGGGCAGTAAATTCTTGTGAACTCCTCCTGTGTGGTAGGGATTCTGGTGTGGTTGGTCACCCCAGTGTGACACTGCAGATGTAATGGGTGTTAGGTAGTGCCTGCTAGCCAGTATGAAAAAATAAGCTTAATCACAGACATTAAAAATTAAGCAAAGTGTTTGCACATATTTAGATTAGGCACAAAGCAGGCAAGATGCCGCTTTTCTAAACTGCTCCTATCCAAACCATTCAGCACAATATCAGAATGAAAAATGACAACACTTTGTCATCTGTTCAAATTGATATTGCACTCTTTGCAGTGACAGCTGAAAAGGCCCACAGGTGCCATATAAAGAGGTGACCATGTTGTCATATTTCATTTAGGCATCCCTCTGCAAAGCCATAATTACCTAATTAGGTTGTTAATTAGGAGATTAGCATTTCACTGTATTGATAGAATGCTCTTTGCAGGCGTGAGTCTAGATACAGATTTGTCTGCCCTAATTTATAGTCTCTGCATTTTTTAATACCTATTTATTTGCTTAAAATCTTGATGCAAGCTAGCTCAGATTAGCTGAGAATCAACTTGTTTACAATTAAATGAAGATTTGACAGGATCAGGAAACAAACAGGGGAGAGTATAGAGTTTCCATACGTACTTCAGCATTCTCTCCCTCCTTCCCTGCAGCTCAATAATTAAAATATTGAAGTTGGTATAATTTGTGTCCTGATTAGTATGACAACAAAAATACAGCCAAATTCCTAGCAGTTCATAAGTACAGAAATACACAGCTAATGCCAGGTTGATTTACAGCTTTGGAAACTAACAAATAATTTATTGGAAGTTGTCTAATGAATGCAGTGTTTTCTCATTGTGACTCTCAAATTCCAGTTTCACTTGTGAAAGAGTGCCTCTGTAACTGACTTTAAATGATTATTTCCTTTCTAATGATAGGACCCAAAGTATGAGTGACATCCTCTCTAGATAAGTGCATTTAAGAATGAATACTTGAGCTGTTGTTGAAACAGAAACTTGAATTTTCATATATTGTGGTTCGCTTTCCTTTATCCTGCCTGCACAGGAGTCCATCTGGCATTCACGGGGGTTGATTATTTTTGCTGCTGCAAATGGAGATAACCAGAGCCATTTCTTTTACATTTGCAAGCAGAAGTTAACTGTGAAATTATTTCATATAACCTGAATCATAAATTTTGAAGTATGTTCGCATCATCCTGTTCCCTCTTATGTGACACGAGAGGAAAACAATCCATTTTTTATTCTAATCTGCTTTTTTTTTTTCCCATTAGGTTTTAAGACCCCTTTAAGGAGGTACAGTCAGAGAGGTGTTTAAGTCCAGTGACTATGGAAGCCCTTGAGTGATAAGATGACCTGGAATGTTATATAATTCTTTCAGCCTGCTGTATTTTGAGATCATTAGTAATCAGTTTAGGTCTACCTTGTACCTTCCCAAAGTTGCATCTTTTGTTTACCTTGAACAGAGCTGTAATTGTTTATTACTTCCTTAAGGAGGAGAGTCAATTTAAACCTATTTTCCTCTTTAAAAAAAGAGGGCTTTGCAGTATAGGAGAGGGGATTTTTTTTTTTCCTACTTCTTTATAGTTTTATGATTTAGAGAGCAAAATAACCTTGCAGGAATTGGCTCAAGAGAGTTGTGGAGAATTTAGAGCTACTTTTAGCCATTTGAACTGAAGGATTCTTAAAATGATTCCATTAAAATTCTACCATTTCAAAGTTGTAGCTCTTTCCTGTAGCAGAACATTTTTAGTTGCTTACAGTTTTCTCTGATTTTTGTCATTTATTCTAGCTTATTTAGAGATCTATGACCAGATTTCCATGTGTGCTTTACGTGATACATTTTGAAGCATGAAAGGCGTAAATATCAATTTTGTTTGTGAAGAAAATATTTCTTCTACTTGGACCATTTGTAGTTAGCTTCCCATTTGAGGAAGAGTTTTCTTGAAGTAGAAGATGAGCCAGTAGAACCCAGATTGTCAGTTTTTAACCTGATGCCTGTAAACTCCCTGTGTGGGGATGGGTGAGGTACAAGAATGTGCCTATTGTCATTAGTTTCACTTGAAACTAAGTGAAGTTCATAATTGCACCAGAAAATGCTTAAGGAGCCTGGAAGTGAGAAAAGGGAGCAGCACAGTGGGCTGGGGTGAAGAGGAAAGGGACTTGGGGGTCTTTCCCCATAGCCAGCTTCAGCTGTCACTGCCATTGTGTGGTGTAGTGACAAGCCAGCTGTCCCTGGACAGTCATCAGAAGGCACTTTGTGACAAATTCTACTTAAGTGTATTTAAAACAAAGCAGAAAATTCAATCCAAAATAACTGTGTTTCTCCTGAAGTAAGGTAACCTACACTCAGCGTTTTTCATGCTCAAGGTCAAACCTTTTCCTCTGAAAAAAGAATTCAGAGCAGGTTGGCACATGGCTGCAGTTGCACCAGTCAGTGTGGTCCAGTGTGGGAACAGAAAGGGGCAGCTTTCAGCTGTGCCTGCTGTGGTCTGCACTGGTATGTACTGGCTTGATACAGATGGATGGGAAGGGTGGCTGCCATAGAGGAGTGTGTTTTAACTTGTCCCTTATCTCACACTTGCTTTTTAATATTTCATTGACAGTTGATGTAGGATATCATGTGAGTATAAATTATAAATCAGGCTAGATTTTGGGGGTATGTTTGGGGCTTTTGGTGGCAAAAGAGGCCAGTGGGAAAAAAAAAAATCTTCCTTTTATTTAAAAAATAACTAACAGTATATCTGGCAAGCAGGAGGATCACAAGAGCACTTAATACATTTGTGAAGTTGGTTTCCCAGATTGAGATGTGTTCATCCATGTGTTTAAGGTATACCCTGTATAACTCCATATCCTCTTTTCCAGACCTTTGTGTCACCTACTGGGAGCTGAATAATTTGTTAGAACGTTCTGCATTACTTATCGTATGCCATGTTATGAATGAGGTTGATCTGCATAACAGCCTTGCTTCACTTGCTGTGAAAGTCTATAGATGCCATAAATATAGCAGTGGGTTACTGGAAGAGGAATACTTCTGATAAAAATAGTAGACTGAGATCCAGCTGTCTGATTTTGCTGCAAAGTTCCTGTGAAAACCTGGCAAGTAGTTCAGCCTCTTGATGGTGCAATTTGACATCTCTGAGGATGTTCTTGAACTGCACAAGACTAATGGGGGCTGCGCTCCCCATGGTCTGTGGGGCGCTTCAGTAATGCTGTGAGGAGACTGAGGAGAAGGTGAGAGAGGGCATTTGTATCCGGGGTGGTGATTAGATAATACACAGAAAGCAGGACTGATGAATAATAAAGATCAAGAAGAAAGTGAAGGGCTGATTCAGCTCTGTCCACCTATGTGATGAATCATGGGAGATGTTTACCTCTAAGTAGTATATCATTGCTACACTAACCTGTATATCATGTTGTACATAAATACTGTTAAGGTTGCATAGGTTTCACATTGCTCTTTTCAATTTTAGTGCTCACATAGGGTATGCTTGACAGCTCTCTGTGAAGTATTTCGTTTAATAGTGGAATAATATTTATATAGTGCAAGTATTAAAAGAACATTTGTTTATGATTGAAGAATGTTTAGGTTGTTGTTGCTCAGAAAGTCCTCGACTCAGCTGCTTCATGTGGCTGTGATAACTGTGTGTGGGTGTAAGGAGTGCAGAAGATGTGGTGTGCTGGCAAATCTCAGTTGATCCAGAAAAATTACAGATACAAAATCAGCTTCTAGAACTGATGACATGGGGGCTTTAAGGGATATGTGTAAAGGTTCCAAATCTGAGCTTTTTGCTTCTCTGAATTATTTTTCTTCATTGGTAGTCACTGTTGCTCAGACCAGAGATGTGCCATCTAGTTGTATTTTGCCTTTATCAGAAGGGTGAACCTGTTAGAGTTGTGTAGGTAACTACTAAAATACAACACAAAAATCTGAACTGAATTTTGAAGTCTGAATTTGTCTTGATTTTTTCTTTCAAGGGTGTTAACTGTTCATAGAATTTCTAGTTAACATTAATTTACTGAGGAGTTAGTGCTGATGTGTCCTATTGAAAACTCCAAAGAGGAAGAGGAGAAACTGTTTGCCTTAAACTTTACAGCTTGAAATAGAATTTCTGGCAACTTGTTACTGTTTGTGTTTATGGGGGAAGTGATTGGATGTGAAATGGTGAAGGAGCTTGGCTAATTTAGCACATGGGCTGTTAATAGCATGAAGTCGGGGTGCAGAGTATAAAGGTAAAATTCTCGCATCTGCTGTTACATGTTGTTAACTCCCTTAGCAGACATTAAATCATTTCAAGTACAATAATAGTGTGGGAGGTAAATTAACTAACCATTAACAATCTTATAAATACACAATTAACATGCCAACATTTATATGACACATTGATGGGGCAGCAGTAATTTTTGATTGGGAGTTTGCAGACCTTTTCGGAGCCCGAGGCAGTTGCTTATTTAAACAAGTTCTCACTGCTCACAGGTAAGCGTGGCCTTTCCTAATAAGTGGTGTGTAAATAATTCAGTTTAAAGAACATCCTCAGTGTTAAAATACTCATATACACTGTCTGCTTAGTTGTGTCTGCATTCGCTAAGGCTCACAGTACTGGTCATGCTGTTATGGCTTAAACGCCTTTAACACATGAATTACAGCCAGGAGACAGTTGCCTTATGGTAGGATATTTGCCTTATGGTTTCTCACTTTGAGGACAATGAGGAATCCTTCAGGGAGAGCAGGCCTACTTTCTGGAATGGAAATAGAAAATAAAAAATAGAACTTGGAGCCACAGCATTGCCATGGTTGGCAGAGACCTCTGGAGATCGAGTCCAACCTCCCAGTTCCAAGCAGGGCCAGCTAAAGTGGGGTCTTGTCCAAGTAGGTTTTGAGTATCTCCAAGGATTCTGCTGGAGCCTATTTAGCTAGTAGCATAATTTATTAAAATATATGATGGCACTCCCATGTTCATAACAAGCAGCATGTCATTGTATTTCTCTACAATTTTTAAATTTAATTTCTTCTTGCTGCTGAGTCTGTTCTTTGGTATAAGGCTTTTGAATTTGTCATGGAAAAAAAAATAATTGTGGCCAAGGAAGGAAAAAAAGCCTAAAATTATGAAGGATGTAAATCTCTGTTGAATGTCCTAATTAGTGCATGCTGGTCTTTGGTGATAGGGAGGATACTGGTAGGGATGGTGGGTTTGCAATTTACAACACACCTTCAAAATTCTACTTTTGTCATGATTAGATGAGTGCCCAAATGAAGTATTCCTCTTGCTCCCAGCTATTTAAGTATGGAAACTGCTTTGTGGCGCTCTGTATGTTGATGAAAGCATATGGGGGAAGTGACGATGTTTGCTGCTCCTGGAACAAGCCTATCTGGTCCTTTCTTCTATTAAAACCTGCCAGAAAAAGGCCAACTGTCTTTAACAGTTTCATGGGGTATGGCTTTGTGTGATTTAAAACTATTTATTTTTCTTTGGCATTCTCTTCTTGCTGACAGAAGCTTTGCAGACAGCAAAGTTAGGGTTTGGGGGGTTTTGCTATTGTTTCTATGTTCAAAATACTAAATAAACACGTTAGTTCTATAGCTGGTCTTCAAATGTTTTTTTCTCTCCACTATTCAAATAATTAGGAAAGCAGCAGGGGTTTTCAACTTCTGGAATTCACATCTAGTCTTGCATCTCTCTTGAGTTTAAGAATTTAAAGCCCTCTAGCCTCCTTCTGCCTTGGGCTGAGATCTCACAGTCACTCTGAGCCAGGAGCACCACTGCTGAGAGGGGAACTCGGCTCTGCTCTGACTTTGGGTATTCCTGCTGCCTGTGTTGTGTTGGTACTGCTGCTCTTGCAGCTGTTCGCTGGCAGACTGATCAGTCTGAAAAGTAGTCATTTGTTTTTCTTTTCAGGTGTGGTTTTTTTTTTCAGCAGGCTTGTGGGGTTGGGTTTTTTTGTCAAATTCCCCTAATGCCAGCCTTTGGGAAGTGGTGAAAATACTTGACCAGGGCCAGACAGGACCAGGGAATTGTCCGTTTCAGAGGCAGCCCAGGCTTGAATTGGATTAACGTATCTATAAATGCGCAGCTACAGTAAAATAGGATAATAGTTTGAGTGGGTTTGGATTTTGTGGTTTGGGTTTTTTCCTTTTTTTGCCCTCTATTTCATTTTGTGGGGCTGCATGAATGCTCTGAATACATATTTTAAGTAAGTGTCAATTACTGTTCTTAAAGTGCTTAAGAATCCAGGCATGTGGTATATGATCATAGAGCTTTTTCCATATTACAGCAGTTGCCCTCCATGAAGCCCACTGCAACAGCAGATGTTCAGTAGTCTGTCCTGAGATACTAATGTCTTCACGTTTGAAGCTTTTCCTGGAAATAAAACACCTGAAGAGGGTCTACAATAAAAGCAATCAAAGAGCTGGTATGTGGAGACAGAAGAGACACAGTAACATGCTGTTAGGATGGGTGAAGAGAAATTAAAAGCCTTATCTGGTTTTGCCACTTTATTAATTTTAATGAACAGATGCTCCTTGTGTGTATTTTCTCTCCATCCTTCTATGTGTAGTACTTAGACTTCTATCTTGCCTTGTAGCAGCCGTTTGTTGTATACTAAAGGGACCTGTGTGCAGTTGTCTGTCGTGTTCTGTTTTGGAATTCAGGTTTCAAGCTGTCTTCCAAAATCCCTACTCTTTAAGTGTATCTCAGCTGTCAGTGTAGCTTCAAGTAAACTGGAACACTGAGTTAGGTTTTGTGTATCCAAAATACAAACATTCTTGAATCAGGGGTTTGTTTTGGTTTGTGTTTTTTTTTTTCCTAAAATGCTGTGTACATTGTACTTCTAGGTGCATGTGTCCATGAAGCAAGATGGAGAGAAGATAGTATTGTGAAGTGGTGGACTTGTGGACAGGATGGCTTTCCTGGACAACCCAACAATTATCCTTGCTCATATTCGGCAGTCACACGTGACCAGTGATGACACAGGGATGTGTGAAATGGTCCTGATAGATCACGATGTTGACCTGGAGAAGTTTAATCCCTCGTCAGCATATGGGGACAGTGGTTCAGAAACACAGGGAAGCAATGGTGAGACTCAGGGCTATGTATATTCCCAATCAGTCGATATTACCTCAAGCTGGGACTTTGGAATCAGAAGACGATCAAACACAGGTAAGTGACATTTGCAACCAAGGTAACTTTGGCCTTTTAAAGTCAGCTTCTGTTATTCTGGTTTGCATGGGCAAATGGGAACATGACTAGCTACATAGCTGTCAAACTTTTCCTTTTGTATTGTTGAGACCCTCTTTACAAAAGGACTTGTAATGATTCAGTTATTTTAGTGTGCTGTCAACTGCCTTTTAATTGCTGCTTTACTTATTCATGTACAGAGGAACATTGAGGTAGTCATTTTTATATATATATATATTAAAAAAAATAATTGTAAAGACATCAAGTCTGAATCTGAAGTACATGAGCAGGCTTTGATATTTCTATTGTTACTGTCTGGAGGGGTGTTAACTTTTGAACAGGATGGTTATTTTTTGAGGAAAATCTACCTAGTGAGGCATCAAATGTATTTCTTATAGAAAAGAGGAATGAAGTTTGATATGAACCAATGAAGTGAATTTTTTTTTCTGTATTTTGTCTTCTGAAGTTTCATTTCTGAGAAAAAAACTTGAGCTAGAATTTAACTTCCCAAATTAGAAAGTTTAAGGGTATACACCTCAGAATATGCTCAATTTGTCTTGACTGGAAGAAAGCTGTCCCAGTTGTTTCATATGAAGTATACTCAGGCTTCTGCTTTCACACAAGGAATGCTGTGAACAAAAGTTCTGAGACAGAGAATCTGTATTAAAAGGTTGGTGCAGGGGGTCAATACTGGTCTCTTTTTTTCTATATATTAAAAACATATAAAGGATAAAGGATATATTAAAAAATATTTCTGAAGGTATTATAACACCACCTAGAGCTCAGAAAAAACATCTGTGCTCTACCTAACAGAGGTAATATGTTGTGTGGTATTGAATATCTTGAAATACTTTTTACAAATAAGAAGTTGTCAAAAGTGACAGAAAAGACAAGGCTCTGATCCCTTGTAATGCAGAGCTGGCTTTGGAAATGAGCTGAATGTATAAAACCGCAGCTGAGTGGGAGGTGTGGTGAAAACTTCAGTGTGACAGACTGCCTGGCACTGACCTTGAGGGCACCTTTAGTTGAGTTGGTGGTGTACTTGGTGAGGAAGGAGAGGTAAAGTTTAAAGTGGTTTAGAAAGCACTTCCAAAAAAGAGGATCATCATAGAATGGCTTAGCCTGGAAGGGACCAGAGATCATCTGCTCCAACCTCTCTGTCTGGAAGGTTATTTAACCAAGCGAGCAGACTGTTAGAACAATCTCCATTTTTAAATTATGGATCAAAACCAACTTGGTTTCCAGTTGATGGCATATTCTAAAATAATGGTTAGGATGCTCAGCCCACTGGGGAGGCAGCTTTATCCCTCTTTTCATGTGGCATGTCTTCTGTCTTCCATTGTAAGTGCTGGTACCACCAGGAACCTAATTCAGTTACCAAAGAATTAGGCTGTGATTTGAAGCAGAGCAAGGTGCATAAAAACCCCACAAAGGATGTGAGTTGATCAGTGCTGAATGCTTTCAAAAAACAGAGGACAAGAAGTAAATAGTTAACTACTTCTAATGTAAAGACATTTCTTTTTTTACATACTGCATAACTACCTGAGTAGATTTAACAAGAGCAGGAACATTTGTTCTTTGAACATGAGATAATGGGTTGAGGATTGGAAAGAGAATATTGTGTAATTTATCTGTATTAGGAGGTAACAGTAGCAGACTCTTTTAACATGCAAGCTCTTCTTTATTCTCTTTGGTGTTATATGCTGCTAAATAAAATTATTTCTGTTTGTACTGTCTATACCATTGGTTTGGGATGGAGTACAACGTTTTTATTATCTTGTGCAAAGCTGTTCTGTTACGAAGTACCTTACTAGGATAGTATCCTCTCAGAAATTGTAGAAACAATGTGTTACTGAAGAGGGCTCAACACATCTCTGTATCTCTGTAGTTACTACACAAATGATGAGTATTAGGTAGTTCTTATGGGTGGCTGGTCAAATTTTGAAATTAATTTCATATGCATTTTAATGTCAGCATTATCCCCTTAGTCTTGAAAGGGAAGTGCAGTAAATGAGACCTGCTGCAGTGTGGCACATCATGCCTGGGGGGGAGCAGAGGCATGGTCTGCCTCCAAATTCTTTTCTAGAGCAGCTGGATAGGCCATAAGTGGTCTTTAGCTTTGGACTGTCTCCTAACTGTCACCCCTCTACTATATCCACAGAGGTAAGTAAAAGGAAAGCAGAGACAGGTGTGGGCAAAGCACTGAGTGTATGGGAGAGCAGAAAGTGCTCCAAGCCATGCAACTGGAAACAAAGGCTCATGGAGTTGCTAATAGCTAATGAAACAAGAACTGCATTTGGTCAGTGACATTTTTCACACAGAAAGCTTTCAAACTGGCATGCTTCTTGTGAGAGTGAACCTTAAATAATTCAGACTTCTAATAGGTACTGATAATCCTTCTAGTTGGAATTGTTACAATGCAATCCCACAGTAAATGATCATTTGTGATCAACTGGATAGAAGGACAGAGTCAGTAAAGATGGTCAGTGTGCTTCAGAATGTTAGTTTGGACAAGGGGTGAAAATATCAATTAGAATAAATATCTTAAAAATATTACTCTTATTTTACTCTGTTTTGTTTTTTTTTTTTTGTTCCCTTTATCCATTGTTTACATGTCCCTTTTGGGAAGAAATGGATTTGGAAGGTAGTTTTGAGCTACAGTCTAGACACAATTGCGGGGAAAAAATGTTTGTTTACTTTCAGAATAAACTATCTATGCTACATCAGTGTTTTATCCTATATTTAAACTTAAAAGTGGGGATACACCTTTTGTTCAGTAGAAATGAGCTACATAGAGGTATTTAGACACTAACCTCATGTTGTCTTGAATGGGAAATAAGCATCAAAGTACCTGTTTGTGTTTTTATCTTAAGCTGCTTATTGCAGCTGTTAAACCTCAGGAGTATTAATTTTTTAGTAAGTTCCCAGGTTGAGAGTTGTTATGGGGGGAAAAAAAAATACCACTTCAGTTCAAAGATTAAATGTGAAAGGGTAATAGTAGAAGGAATAGAAAATATTCGTCAACCTATTTTTTAATTGGTGAAATGGCTCAAGGAACTCAAACTGTATCTAAAAGTTGTCAGAACAATTTAGCATTTTAGAATCTCTTCTACAAACCCATTTTAGTTAATGAATTATCTCAATACATCAAAATTGCTAATATATCCAGCAGATTGTTTCCTTCAGTGATCAGGGTTATTAACCCTCCTTTCCAGTCTAATCTGATTACTTATTTTGAGTGGACACTAATAAAATCAGATCTTTCTTGTGGCCATTGTCTTAGGTAGCTTCTACCAGGTTGAGCTGCCCATTTCCTGAGAGAGATGTTGCTGTTAACAAAAAGATAATTTAAGGCATTATGTGGTACCCTGGTCTGTAAATTATTTGATATTACAATTATTTGAGGCTTGCTTTTTTTTTTTCCCCCCCCTCTCCCTTTCAGACCGTATTTTGAAGATGGAGTCAAAATATACATAAAGAAATATTATATTCATTTTAAGATTTGACTAATGTTGTGGAGACACAAATCATTTATTTTACTACCTATAAACTGTTTCAGCACACTGAAGAAAAAGCTATGCTAATTTATATAGCTTTGACATTTTATAATTTTCATGATTTTTAGATAAAGGATTTTATATTTAAAACTTTAATAGTCTAGTCTGAGTTCATTTATCTTTAATTTTTGAAACGGGTAGAGTAATTCATAACAGTAATTTTATTCCTGTAATGTAATATTCACTTCAGTTCATTTGTGCATTAAAATTCCTTTAAGACCGTTATTAATGATTTATATAATGAAATGTCATATTAATCACAGAAGTTTTCACATTTTATTATTCTCTTCCATGTTAATACTATCTTTATGATCTCTATTAATGTTTTATATCCTCTAATTTCAATTATAAATCAAGAACATTTTCATGTTTTTGTTGGTATTTGCTTTTCAGGGGTGCCACCTTTAAAATTTTATGACTTTTCTCCCTACATATGCGGTATAAAACATCTTTATTCATATAAAGGTAGTTAATTATGTCTTTGTTTATAGTAAACTTTCATTGACAAACTTATAGTTATCATATTTCTTTTCAAGCTCAGAGACTAGAACGTCTGCGGAAAGAGAGACAGAATCAAATAAAATGCAAAAATATTCAGTGGAAAGACAGAAATACTTCTTACTCAGGTAAAAAGAAAAGATCTTCTATTTTCCTGTTTTTATTTTGCTCTCGATGGTTACAACACTTGCAATTTGTAATTTTCAGTGAAGCTTTCCAAGCACAGAAGAAATACTAATTACTGCATTTGCCTTCCATTCCCATAGCCGATTGCTTAAGGGGCTGATGTGCCACAGGCGTCTCATTTCTTTGCAGCTATAGCTGGGGGATTCCAAATTATTAATAAAGGCATAGTAAAGAAAAGAATGTTTAGTTTGCGTTTGGTTTGTTGGTCTGAACTCATTCTGGTGGCTGCTTTATTTTTGGCAGTAGAAGATACTGGGTTTGCATATTCTGTCATCTCATAGAATCATTATCTTCTAAAGCTGCTATTGTCTCAATGAGCCAGAAGTGGAGACAGCAAAGGTCTTAGTGTTATTGGGAGGTGTGTGAGGAGCAGGACATGTCTCTGCTCCAGGAGAGGGGTAGGTGCATGCCAATGTCTGAGTTCAGAATGCAGAATCATTATCCCCATACGAGTTATGGCTTTGTGTCTGTTTCCAGTGGCATTTGGTGTGATGAAGAATTTTGTAGTTTCCGTTTATTGAATGTTTTTGAGGTTACTTTTCAGGATAAGGGAAAAATCTTAAGAAATTTTGTGCACATATGCAATCTACTTCAATGAAATGGAGTAAATACTACCTTAGCTTATCTGGCCTTTCCTTGGAAAAATTCTTATCACTGAGAAAACTGTGCTGCTTTTTTTTTTTCTTTTCTGTTTTCTTTAATTATATAATTATGTATTTCTGATTGGACATTCTACATAGTTTAAATTGTAATATATAAAACAAAAAAAAACCTGTCTCAATTCTCAAGCTAAGAACTATTGGTGTTGTATTTGACACACATTCAAACCTTTGTATGGTCTGCCATGCCTACTTCTTTCAAAATTTGTCTGTATCTTAATGAAGTCCTTCTGTAATATTTTTTTTTCCCCCTTCTAAATCCCTGTATCTTTCTGGCTGTCATTTGCAGAATCTTTTTCAGCTCTATAATATCTTCTTTTAGAGGAGTGAACAAAGCTGCTCCCATGAGCAACATGGTTGCACTAATCCTTAGTACAGTGTTCAGCTACCTTTGATACCTCTGTTAATGCATTCTAAAATGTTTTTGCTTTTCTACTTCTGTAAGCAGAGTTGTAGGTTTTAAAGTTTAATCTACCGTAGCCTCCAACTCTCTTTGCTCAGTATTTCATGGCATTTGACCAGTGATGATGCAATTTTTTTTTCTTTATCCCTAGCTACATTCTCCCTGCTTTTTATTTTTTTACACTGAGTTACACTCAGACTCGAGTTTCCTGCCGTGTCTGTGCTGGTCATGTTGCATTATTCGTGTGGGCTCCGCCATGACATTTAGTTTCTTTTATGTGCTGCCCTGAAGATAGACATAAGCTGTCAACCACCACTAACGGAAGTGTCCCTCTCTGTAAGAACATGCTGGGGTTGCAGGTGAATAGATCAGTTCCCTCTCTGCTGCAGAACAAATTTAAATCAAAAATAAGTTATATAAAAACTCCAGGCTCTCAGTGGCTCTCTGTATTGGTGGAGCTAATTTTCCTTCTCCGCTTAGGCACTGAGATTCTGTGTTTGTTGCTTGCATGACGAACAAAACAGCAGAAAGAGGATAGGAAAAAGGAGCCTGAAAAGACATCCCCTGTGTCTTTGTCTTCATTAAGTGCCCGTGTATGAGGCTTTGCCTGTTTTGTTCTTGGGTTTAAGATCACTGGAGATCGGGTATGAAAGCAGTAACAGGAGCAGCTCTTCTTAGATGGGGGGGATTTGGCTGCCCTCTTCTGACTGTTTATTAGAGCTTTAGACAAAGTCAAGCCTGTGTTAACACCATGCAAACCAAAAAGATGCTGGAAAACTGTTTTTTTCAGTATTAAAGAATCTGGTGATGACACCTCTAGAGATCATTTCTTTAAAGGTACCTCATTGGAGAGAGAAACTCAGAAACTCTCATAGGTGTTTCTGCTGTCCTGCCGTTGGATATGTAGGCACCATTTAAGCCAGTTTTTGGTGATTCACGCCTTTAATTACTATCTATAGGAACAAAAGTACACTAACCAGGATAAGGGAAATCAGAGATGAGAATTTTTGTGTATAATAATTAAAAAAACAAATTCCACTTGTCATCTTTGCCCTCTGTCATGAGACAAGCTGTTTGCTTTGCCAGGAGTGAGCTTGAAAGATAAGGTGGTAGTAGTGTGCAGACTTAAAAAAGAAAATCTTTGTGTTTGGAGTTGGTCAGGAGTTAAAGATGGCTCAGGGGAAAGTGATTGAATGAAAGTAAAGTACAATGCATTGCAGGTCTGGATGGTTTTTGTTCTGCTGTGCCACCGAGTCACATCGCCTTGCTGTGCATCAGTTATTTTTCAGTAAGATTAAAAGAATGTTTCAGCTTCACACAGTGTAGAGATCAACTTATGTTAGTAAAGCAGTCTGTGGGCTCGCAAAACAAATACATCAAAAAGGTTACTCCTTCTTTTTCAAATATTAGGTATGTTTAGGTCAGAGTCACACAATCCAGAATGTTAGGGGTTGGAAAGGGACTTCCAGAGATCATTGTGTCCACCCCTCTTGGCAGAGGAGAATCACCTAGGGCAGGTCACACAGGAACTCATCCAGGCAGGTTCTGCAGACATTGTATTTACATCTTTCTTTCTTTCATTCATTTCAGTGCATATAAAATGTAAATTAATAAAATATTGAGGGAGTCTCTCAGAAGCCTGGTGATCAGCTCATACAGCTGACAACTACAAAAGCTAAAAAATACCTAGAGTATAGACTAATAATGGTGAAACTTAGATTCAATCAAAAAACATGCAATTGAAGGTAGTTTATTATAAAAATACAAGCTTAATTTTTTTTTCCTTGAAATTTTCAAATTTTAACTTTTTTTTTTTTTAACAGTGTTTTTGTTTTTTTTTTACTGGAACTCTCACAGCCTAAGTCTATTATGAACTACTTGTCAAAATGATGAATGAAAGATGAGTGCCATCAATTTTCTTCTAGCTTTTTGTAAAAAATCTGCATAAGATTTTGGGATCCTTTCCCTAAATGAGTTGATTTTTTTGTTTTCTGGAAAACCATCTCAGCCAGCTGAATTCAATCCTATAGATTGCAGTAATTTAAACCCTTCAGTCCTGCAGGTATTTAGCTTCAATAAAAGCTGTGTGAAACTCAAAGCAAAACGGATGTCACACAAAGAAGTTTAGAAGAATTCTTGGGATCCTCTTTTTGCCCACCCCAACAAAGGAAACAATAACTAAACCATCTTAACATTTTCCCTAGAGCAAAACTTGAAGAAAAAGGGCTTGCTCTTGCACTTGAACCAATAAAGGCAGTGTATTGAATTCCAAGGTGCAGAGTGCTGTCCAAGTGATGATGCCCATGAAATAACCTGCTAAAGGTAATACTCTGGCATAACTGTAACTCGGATTATTTATACTTTTTAAAAGAGTAAAGCTTGTTACAAAACCCAGAACACCTAATGCAGTTTAATCTGCACATTTTCAAAAGATTTAATCAAGGTTTTGGGTTTTTTTTGGTTAATCGCAGCCTCTCGCAGAACTGTTGAATGTTTCTTGGTGCCAGTGTTTAGCACTTTTGCCAACTGTCTGAATTTTCAGGCAATCTGCTGATAAAAATAAACTGAGCTTTTGACTGGTTATAATTTGACATGTTCTGATGTTGCATTTTAAGAATTTAACCAACGCCCTGCAGATTAGACCCTAAGTCATTCTGCCTCAGGAGCAGTTTCATTTGCCTGGAGAAGCAAGGCATAAATCTTTTGAGATGTGAGAGAATCCAAATGCAGAAACACAGAGTGGAGTCGGTCTGTGGGAGCTGGTGTTGGTTCTCAGGTAGTGATTGATGGATTCTGGGGGTGCTTGGTTCCTAGAGCAGATGTGGAAGAAGCTTTGTCCAGATTCAGTCACAGTTTCTTGCAGATGAGATCCATTGGTACTAATACCCTAAAACACCTCAGGCTCTGTCCTGATTTTGTGTGGCTTTATAAAAAGCCTTTTTTTTTTTTTTCTTTTTTAATAAGTAGGCCTTTATATGTGGAGTTAAACTGTTGGTGGAAATTCAGCAATGCAGTTTCCTCATATAAGAAGAGCTACTTCTGAGAGGGTTTCATGAGGCTTCACAAACTGCCCAAAGGACTCACTGACTCTTACGGAAAGTTTAGGGAGTTCTTATGTTGTCCAAACTGATTGTCTAGAAAGATCTTTTCAGGTTTGACTGTTTTTTTGAGGACACCATACCCAGTGTACCATAAGAAGCAAAATCTGAAGAAATTATTTGTTTGGATCAGGTGTGGTCCCAAGTCTACTGCTGCCAGCATTGTGAAATTCCAATATAGTGATAGGATAGTATAATACTATCCTGTGCTGTGGCATAATATCACGTGTTACGAACTGGGCTTGAAATGCTATGGCATGGTGTATTGTGGATGTCTTAGGAGTTCATTTGCATAGCATTTACTGTTCATTTAGAACAAGAGAGACAAGCAGAAAGACCAGGAATGTGTAATTGTCTCTTTGAATCTTGATTTTTATCCTGAACTGGATGGATCTGCAGTGATTAGTTCTGTTCTCTGTATGGGAAACATTCATCTTTTCCTCAGCCTAAACAGCAGCATCATTCAAACTTCTTAGAGTTGCATATCTTCGGGCTATGAAAGAATAGTGGTGGATTCTGCCCTGCTAAAGCATTTGTTGGTTTATATACTTGATTTTGTTCTCCCTCTTACGATGTTATATTTCTGTGGTAAAGAGTAGGCACTGTACATCTCCCTAGTTCAACTGCTCTAATCTCTTTTCTGATCTGCAGCAGAGGAGCTGAGCTCACTATTTGAAAAAAAGAATTTCAGAGTAAAATCTCCATGTTCTGGGAAGCAGTCAATCCTGTCTGTACGGCTTGAGCAGTGTCCACTGCAGCTGAATAACCCCTTCAATGAGTACTCCAAATTTGACGGCAAGGTAAGCTCAGCAGACTTCTTCTCTCATATCCAGGAGGTTCCTGACCTGAAGATGATAAGCCTTAGGCAATTCTAGTGTGCATTTAACTTGCTCAAGCTTTAATGACACTTCATAGTAGGCCACCAGTTATTTTTAGAGTGGCTGTCTAGAAGCATGCTTCTCTTAGCCTTAAATATAGTGGTTTCAGGGTTGAGAGAACAGTTTCTACTCTTTCCATGGCAAAATTGGGGCCTTACCATTAGGTATACTTCACCTCCAGCAGTTAGTTAGGTAAACCTTTAGTGTGGCAGAGTCCTAGAAATCTCTCTACAGAGTTGATGGTGAGACCTTTTGGCTGGATATTTGGAATTAAAACCAGATCTAGCCACACAGCACTTGAATATTCCATGACTTATGCTCCAGTGAAAATGGGAAAAGCCACTGTTTTGAGGATGAAAAACTGAATCATCAGTAGATCAATATCTGGGGCAAAAAAAAAAAAAAAAGACTAAACAGTGTAGTTCTGTGCAAGTGCTAATTAATGTAATACATAGAAGAGGTTCACTGCAAACCTGGTAGGTCAAATTAATTTCAAGAGCTTGCATTTGAGATGACTCCAAATTATGGATAATTGTCTTTCCTTGCATGCAGTTTAGTTCCTCTGTGTTGTCAAATATTTTTCTCTGTCATAAACTCTAGAAACTGAAATACAAACATCAGTGTAATGAATCAGTGTCGTATTGTTCCCAAACAATTGTAAATATTGCACAAATCTGTTTTCTGCTGGATTTGTTTGTGGCATCTCCTGTGGGAGTATGAAGTTTGAGCTTCATTACCATTGTGATGGGAGAATTTCATATTCTGTTAAGTATTCTTGAAGTGGAAAGTCAGATGTGTAATTCCATTGGCATACCTAGAGGCATTGGGAATATTTGTGAAATGGTAACTATGAAGTCCACACAGCAAAAGCTTCCTCTCTTACTACTTTACACTTCCTAGTATGTAGTCATTAGTGCTGAATCAGGTTTTCAGAGCTTCTGGCCTCATCAATAAGTGAGAGCATTTTAATGCTAACCACACTAAAATGCCTTTTTTTTTTCCCCTGAACTCAAATCTTGCTGTACTTATGCCATGGAATTTCACTTTGTCAAACATTTAAATGTACTTTTAACAATCAAGCACAGAGGAAGTAAAACTAAAATACTTATTAATTAAGAGAAATTTATTGTAATTCGTTAGTTTCCCAGTTTTGTTTTGATACTTGAGCATCATTTGGGCTGCCTGCTAGAATTTTTCTTAGAAATTTGAGAGGAACTTGAGTATGTTCTTGCCACTTTGATAATACAGACTGCTTTTTGTAATATTAATAGTTGACTCTAATTTTCCTATTTTAAAATGTGATACATTTAGCAGGCGTTTGATCCATTGGAAGGAAATTGTACTAGCAGTGAAATACCTCAGTGTTACTCTGTTGTGATTTGTAGGGCGTGATGCAAATCAACTTCACTGTGATCTAGCAATCAAAATAGCTTTTTTAACTCTCCAAAATAATTGAATTGGCATTTTGTTAGAGTCTCATCTCACTCTATTAATGCTAACAGCATTGTTCCTTTGACTCTGGTAAGTTTGTCAATAGTATGCTTTAAAAATGCATTGTCTGTGCTTCCATATGTATTGCCTATTCTTAAATACCTACCTGACCATCTTAGATGTAGCAGAAATATAATAGTTCGGTAGTGAGTTATTTCACTTCAGCTTTGCTGTGCTTTCAGACAGTAATGTAAAATCGAAACCCATCTAGCTTTACACGCTTATTTTTTGGATGAAATATTGCAAGTCTCCTATTTATTTCTATTGACAATAGATGAGCAATATTTTTCACATAAATACAATTCTTCCAGGGAATTGTGCATGACTTATTTACATAATTAACAGAGCCACATATCTCTTGAGGAAATGGTACATAATTGGGGAGAGGCAGGGGGGATGGAGGGGGGGTGTTGGGGCCTAATTAAACATGTCTTAAAAAAACCCCTACTTAATTATGTATTTACTCAAGGGATCAGAGTAGCTCTGGAATCTGTAAGATTATAACTAGGCCTTTGGTTTATATATATACTGGAGTTTTGTAACATGGATTTGAGCTCGTTGAATAACACCAGTTTTGTGCTTCACTGGCAGAGCATGAGGAAAGCTCCTTACTTGCTGTATCTGAGCTCTTTGTTCACGTATGAGTTCTGAATGGTTTCACTTCCACTACTTCAGCTCCTTCACTGACCTGAAATTGCATCCAACCGTTCTCTTTGGGGTCCTTCCCACCTTCTCTCTTCAATATTTGATGTATCATTTTAAGCTAATCAGTTAAAAATAAACCATTTCATGCTGGAATATCAACCAAGCCAATTAATGAACAAATGCTTACGTCTCACAGGTGTTTCCTGCCAGATTTAGTGTCCTTATTTTCATAACCACTTCTGCAATTTTATGAAATAATAAAATTTTAAAGCACTCTAATTTCTTCTTCTTCTGATCACTTCATTAATTATCAAAATAGGAGAGAATCTGGCTTGTGAAGTGCGACTACAATGGAAGCATTCTAATCAGCTCAGGAATTCAGGTGATTCTTGCCCCACAGCTACACAGGACAGATCTGTGGCCTTTGTGTGTGTTGTGAAGCTTCAACTCTTAACAGAAGGCACACACACAATAACTACTCTTGGCTGTAGCAGAAGTTTTTCCTCAAAGTAGCTAAAGTAAACCTAATCCCTGTGTCTTTTTGCATGGTTTGTAAACCATGTGGGTTGTACATCCTGGTTCATAAATCTTGAGAACTCTTGCTCAGAATATTGCATGAAGAGAAGCCTTTAGTTATAATTATTTCAGTTGTCAGTTGTATTGAAAATTACTCGAGGTCTTAAGCAATCACTGCTCTAATTGATTTCCTGTATCTGCATGCAAATTAAATTATCATCCATTTTATGGGCACGTTCACGTCTATTTATGTTTATGTAACTTAGAAAAATCAAAGTTTGATGGTTTATTGTTCCATCTTGCCAACTTGTTCTAAGGTTGGGAAAATAAGACTGACCGGAAGAGAGGTTTGAAAGTCATAGCCAGGTGCCACAAATGAAACAAGGGTGTTGGAATAGCTGATTTCAGTGACACAACTCACAGCATCCAGTTTACCTATACAATGCCTGCCTGTTTTCATTATTTGTTTTAAAAGCATATGTTGTCTTTTCATTCCACAGAAACTCAGGATGTCCCTTTTCAGATCATCAGTGTAACTTAACGCAAGTTGCTGGCAAGTGTGGCAGTGAGTTTTCTCTGAGATATTAATCTTAAAGGATACTGATTTAATACAGTATTACTGTCAAGGCTATTCAACTGCATAGCCATTGCCACTAGTATGAAAAATGTTACCAAGATGTATTTGGTGGCTGGAATTGAGGAAAATCACTTTAGTATCAAATGTTCAGCTCTGTAGGAACCATGTGCTGACTGAGAAACTCCTGTTGAGGCCTCTGTTTGCATTTTCACAGAATCTCCCTGGAAATCATCCTTGAAGCCAGTCCATATCAATTTTTCTTCCAAGTCTTTCCTACCTTTAAAAAACTTTAATCACTAAAATGTTTTTTCAATCCAATTTTTTAAGATGCCTGATCAGCCACTAAATGGCTGATTCTACGTCCCCACAACAATGTCAGCGAGCACAGAAGTGTTATAAGATAGTCAAAGAGATGCTGAAGAGACACAGAATAGTCAGAAGTTGGAAAACCACAATCAAAATGGAAGGAAGGGATCATCCAGGTCTAGAATTAACTTGGGTTACAGGGCCAAAAACCTTTCCTACATGCAGCCTGGACCTTTCTCAAGATGTTTTTGATTTCTCTTTTCACATCTGCTAGTTGAAAATCAAGATTTGAGGAAGTTTAATTTTTTTCTGACCTTCTGGGGGTTTTATGGGTTTACTTCAGCTGCTGGAGGCAATTTAAATGAAAACAGCTCAACACAATTTTTTGGCTGGAGAGATGCTAAAAATCTGGTTGTGAGGAATGGTGCCTGTGCATAGTGATACAAGATTTCATGTGATTAATTTGGGTAATGGGTTAAAGCCTAACAATTTCTCTTGTAGCAACTGTTTTTAAAATGGTGCTGTAGAAAGCATGGGGGAGGGGATAATTCATGAGTGCTAATTGCTTGGCTGTTAATTTTCATAAGTGTTGATAGAAGCAGTTCCTTAAATTAAACTTTGTTTAAAATGTATCAAGGGAAATATTCCACAATGTCGGGCCTGAAGTGAAAATTAATATGAATGCTGTGGCAATTAACACGTACTGGTTAATAGCTTTTAGCAGCATTTTGGGATGGTAGTCCTTAAATACATTTTTGCATGCTGCTCTTGTTTCAGTCTTGTTTGACTGTATGTGTGGATAATCATGAACAAATGTTTTCCACAATCTCCAGTATTAAATAGCTTCACTCAAAGAAAGTAGATAAAGAACTTAAGAAAGAGGCAATACTGCTTTAATTAATATGGAAAATGTATAAAATAATTAATCCAGGATTAAAACCTCAGTGTGAAAATAATATGTTATTTTTTTATTCAAATATTTTGCCCGTAAGCTGACTAGAATGATCCTCATCTGAATCCTAAATGCGTTTGCATAGGGGTATTTGAAAGCATTTGCTTGTTCTGCCAGTTGTAGTGGTTTACATACTTACCTGCACTCTACTAATAGTCAAAATAAAGATATTTCTCAAGTTTTCACTTATGTAATGTAAGAGAAGAGTTAGCAAATGTTATATAAAAGCATAGAGTCAGTGCTTATGCAGAGAAGGCTCCTGTGGCCCTTGTACCATTGACAAAGCCACCAGTGCTGAGCCCCTCCTGTGGTCCCTGTGCTGGTTAAGAGCCCAGACACAGGTTCAGGTCTGCTTCTGGCCCTTGGCCATCAGTGCTGGCCTGTCACTGCCCTTGTGACCAGTGTTCTGGCGTGGGCAGCATGCCTCCTGCACAACCACCTGGCAGTGGAGGACGATGGATGAAAGCAGGGATGCCAGCGGCATGAACAGCCTCAGAACAGGTTTTAGAGTCAC
>VWZI01015448.1:441921-457895 GCA_013396835.1 Psilopogon haemacephalus
GCTGACTTGATGCCAGAGTAAGCACATCACTGTGAGAAGTTGTACATAGAAGCAGATGTACACAATAAGAGCTTTTGAATGCATTGATGAAGATGGAGGATATAGGAGCAATATGAATTTGGGGGTTTGTTTAAATGCCTCACCCAACCCCAGCCTGTTCCTGTCAATTTTATGTAGAGATTCTGACACTGGTGTAAAGTTCGGGAGCATAATATTGGAGCTAGAACTAACTTATGTAATTATTTATATATGTACATATTTAGAATGATCCTATTTCAGCAGCTCTGTTGGCCACCCAACTATTTTTAGGTGCCTGTTGTCCTTTGCTTGCAGTCCTCAGCAATTCAGGAGTGGCCTGGGATGCAGCTCTCAGTTCTGTCTGAATACGTTCAGCTCGTTGTGCACGAAGTGTTCACTGTGCTGCACTGTGGCACTTTTGAGGGTGAAACACATTCTTGTACCAGAAATCTCAGTATCCTATGGGCTGATTTAACTTCTCTATTGAGGAGCTTTCCACACTTCTCACTACAGCAGTGCTCCTGGGGTGAGTGTCATCTTTGAGTCCTGCAGTGGCCTGCCCATATCACTGAATTTCATTGGGCTTTGCTGCAGAGCTGAATCCTCAGTGATTTGGCTGCACTATTTATCTTACTACAGCAATTGTGCTCTGTTCTCACCTTCCATGTGAATTGAGCTGGCTGGAGATACAATTAGGTATCCCTTTCTAGGGGCTTTGGTTACTTTTATAAATTTTATATAGCAGCTTTTCTTTCCCTAAAACATTGCTATTATTGCCTAGGTGTTCTTATTTCGGGGTTGGAGGTAAAGGAGAACTTGAAATTACTTTTAAATGAAAGTACTTGCTATTGTATTTATCTGTCTAGAGGCAATAAATCTGTTTCAGCAGATTAAATACTGACTTCTTTATAAAACCCTGTTTTCTCAAACCTCTTATCAGCAGCACTTGGCAGTAATCACACCTAAGGAAACTTATAATTTTCCTCAAGGAGGTGACACTGACAGAATTAAAAATGAAGGAGCCCCCTGAAAAGCCAGTTCATTACAAATTAACAGTGGTCCTAGCAAAGCAGTGGGCTAAGGCGTGTCACATAGTGATATGGATAAAGAAACCCAGCATTTTAAACTGTCAGAGCTCAGAGCATAGCTAGCCTTAGAACAAATTAATCACATATTGTCAACGCAAAGTTGCATCAAATTAACACATCGGATTCCGGCATATTAATGTGAGAATGCTTTCACCTGATTATTACTCCAAACCATTGCCACTCTCTGACTGCGAAGATATAATTAAATTGCTAAATAGAAAGTGCATATAATATCTCTGCATGCATTTAGGATGCATGAGCTGAAAAGATCACATCCTAGTAAGTGACAGTTTCTATTTGTAGGAAAACTTTACTTTTTTTTCCTCTCTCTTATTTACTTGGGAGTACTAGAGTATGAAATTGGAAAAGTTGGTAATGTTGTTTGCACTCCGTGCAACTTAGGTGAAATACAGGCTTAATTGAAGTGATTTGCTGTGCTGCATGCAAGTATGCAGTTAGCTTCTCCTCCATACCTTGTGGGGGGCAAGGAGAAGGGAAGAAGAGAGGCCACGGAGTTTGCAAGGAAGCATAATCGAAAGTAAACGTTAGTACCTTACTAAAGACACTGTTATTTATCTGAGGGAGGTTGCTAGTCCATTTGTTTAAAACTAATTTGCACTCAGCAATCCTGTGAGATCAGACAGCTCTTCAGTTGGCTACAAGTTGATTACACCTGCTGCGTCTGTTGAGGTGTCTTTGCCTAGGAATTTGTTACTGGCAAAAATCTGTCTTGACATGGTGTGTTACTGTGAAGTGCTCGCTCAGCTGCTGATGGACAGAAGGCAGTGCTGTAGCAAAACCTAATGTGCTATTTTAATTATTTTAGAGTACTTTAAGTAGTAATAATAAAGCGATCGGTTCCGAGTTTCCAGCTGTACCTTTCGTCTGTCAATAAATGCCATGAAGAGAAGCCCATTGAGAGTGCAACTGGGACCTCCCTGAAGGGTTCTGGCGTTGCTCAAAGTCAACAGAGGACCTGAGAGTTTGATGGAAGTTGCTCCAAAACATCCAAGCTAGAACCAGTCCCAGGCACAAACATATTCTGGGTACAGAATGGGTTGAGAGTAGCTGTGAAGAAAGAGACTTGGGTGTGTTGCACCTCTGCTATGAGGACAGACTGAGAGCTGGAGGCGTTCAGCCTGAAGAAGACTCCTAGAGGACCTTAGAGCTGCCTTCCAATACCTGAAGGGATGCTGCAGGAAGGCTGGAGAGGGACTTTTTGTAAGGGTGTTTAGAGACAGGACAAGGGGAAATAGTTTGAAGCTGAGGGCGAGTAGGTTAAGACTGGATCTGAGGAAAAAGTTCTTCAGTACAAGGGTGGTGAGATCCTGGAATAGGCTGCCCAGGGAGATTGTGGGTGCCTCCTCCCTGGGAGTGTTCAAGGCCAGGTTGGATGAGGCTATGAGCAGCTGAGTCTAGCTGAGAGGTATCCCCTGCCCGTGGCAGGGAAGTTGGAGTAGATGATCTCTAAGGTCCTTTCCAACCTGAGCCATTATGTGAGCCAAAGTCAGTTTCTTAGCATGAAATCTTACTTAAAAAAAAAAAAGGAAAGGGAAGGATAACAGCTGGTACAGTGAAATGTAGGGGAAGATTTTAACAAATGACCATTTTGGTGATAACATTGAAATAAAAAAGCATGTTTTAGGCCATGGTCATTTTCAAGCAAGCTTAATTAGAATTAAAGAATTCTAAAGTAGTTTTTATAACACACTTGTTAATCTTTTGGCTGAATCATATTGCATTTCATTCTTTCTAATTGATTTTTTTTTTTTAGCAATTTATTGATGTCATTATCTTTCCCTTAATTACAAATCAAACCAAATGAAAAATATATTCACAAGTTAAGGTTCTTAACAGCCGAAGAAACAGGGATCTGCTTTCTGAGCAAATGTTTTTAAATGTCTGCTTTTTTTGCAGGAGGATTGGATGGATACATTTATCAAGCATGTTTATTGTGAGAAAAAAATTCTGAGGGAGATAAGTTGGGGAGGGTTGTTTTTTAATTTCTCACAGTGTACTATTTTAGACTCTGCTTTGCTCTGACCTTTGCATTTGAAAAAGGCTTAAAACGTTGACACTAATTGCAGAGTAAGGACTGTTCTGTGGGGCTGTTCAAGCACCATAATATCACTAACCAAAGAATTTGTAGTTAAATATAAATGAGTGATAATTGGATTATTCTTGTTTCCATTACAAATTCCAATTCTATTAAGTTTTTTATATATTTATTTATGCACAGTTTTAGTAACTGTTCCCTGCTCAGAATTTGTAAAGGCTAATATAACAGTCTGGATTTTTCCATGTTGGATTCCTTTATTTTCCTATCTGAAACAAATAGGGGAAAAAAAATAATTAGCTTCATTTAAAATGAGGAAAATTGATTTGTTAACAAAAAAAAAAAGTTTCTCAGCCCTCTGAATTTATTATACCTTAGCCTAATATGGGTCTAAGACCCGACAAGAAGTGTTTTCAACACTATTTTTTCCCCCAGGTCTTAGATATTGTCTGGCACTTAAGAGTGGTGTGGGGGTTTGGGGTCTTTTTTTCGTGGAGAACAGGTTTTGATCCTGTATCAATTCAACTTGCTTGAAGTTGCCCATCAGATTATTTTCACTTGCAGTCTTTTAAGGGCAAAAGGTTCCCTAAGGTTGAACTTCTTTTGTAGTCTTTTTAAAGCTACCACCTGAATGATGCATGACTGATGAAGGTGTGAGGAGGAGATTGGGCCTTAAACTGGTACCTAGTGATGGATGAAGAAGAGGCTTAAGGGAGACCTGGAGAAGAGGAGGCTCAGGGGAGACCTTATTGTTCTGAAAGGAGGTTGTAGCCAGGCAGGGGTTGGTCTCTTCACCCAGGCACCCAGTGACAGAAGAAGATACAGCCTCAGACTGCACCAAGGCAGGTTTAGGCTGGACGTTAGGAAGTTCTGCACTGAAAGAGTGATTGGCATTGGGATGGGCTGCCTGGAGAGGTGGGGGAGTCACCATCCCTGGAGGTGTTTAAGAGGAGGCTGGATGAGGCACTTAGTGCCATGGGTTAGTTAATTAGAAGGGTTAGGTGATAGGTTGGACACCATGATCCTAGAGATCTTTTCCAGCCTGGTTAATTCTGTGATTCTGTGGATGGAAAAAAAACCACAGTCCTAGCACTGACTCAGTGCTGAGGTAGAGGAGTGAGAGTTAAAAACTCTTGATATTGCTAGCCCTGGACTTCTTCCCCCAGTATTGTAGTCGTCTGGAAGTGCTGGATCAGGATCTCTACACACAGAATGCATTTGCTGCTGTTTTTTAAATAATTGGTTTAAATAGGTTTGGGCTTACAATGACCTCAAGCCAGAGCCCACCCTTTCTGTTATATCCACTGTTCATGCCTTGGGTCATACAGCACCCAAAGGAAGTGTTAGTGCTGAATGGAAGCAGTTATGAGCAGATGTAAAAATCTGCTTCACATGCAGATGAATGTAAATAAAATTTCTGGAGGTAGGGGATAATTATTAAAGATATTTTAGCTTTACTGGAACTGCTAGGTCAGTCTTCAGAATATGAGCTCTGCAGAGAAGTGGAAGTTCAGGTCTTTTCTTAACTCAAAGTCTGTGAGTTATTTGTATTGTTTCAGAATCTGTGTTACAGGCTGTGTAAAAGATGTATACAAAAGTAGGGTTTTTTTCGGTGCGATAATAAGGAAAAAAATTCTCTTCATTAGAAAAATAAGGCAGGATTTCAGAGGTTATTTATTTATAATCTAGAGAAACAATATAAAATTTTCCCAGCCAGGCAATTATTTTTGCAGTCTTACTGCTAGTAAAGACAGAGACAAGTCAGCCACAGAAAATCTGTTAGGTTGCTACCAGTACAGTTAATGACAACTTCAAATTTCTTGACAGGATAAATGCAAGGTCTGAACTCAAGTTGCAGATTTGACAATTTAATTTTTTTTTTCTTTTTTTTAATTGCTGGAATAGGGTGGAATTCAGTCTCAGCTCTTTTGTAATTCTTTATTCCATACACCAAGATAAACTTCCTCATGGTTCTCCTCTGGATGCTGCAGAGGCCATGTGTCCCCACTGTGCTGCTCAGAAACCCTTTGCTGCAGGACTGGCTGCTGCTGTTCCTCTGGTCAGAGGTGGCTGTGAGAGCAGCTCAAGAGTGGGTTTGTGGCTTTAAATGCAGTTTGGCAGTCAGCCCTGGTGTTGCAGCATTCCCTGGTTTTTAAGCTCTGGAGAAGACTGAGACATCCCTCACTGAGGACGCTTTGGCACTTTTCTTGGAATCGGGTTCTGCTCTTTTTATAAGAAGAGCAAATAGTTTTATTTAACAGAGCACTAAGACATTTATTCTGTTGTGAATCCATTTTGCAAAACAAAAACTTCGACCCTATTGCTGGAACTGTCTGAATGCAGTTTGCTTAAGTGAATGCACTTCACTGACGAGTAACATAAGCAAATCGAATCCCACAGAATTTTCCTTTGTGCAATCCAGACCCAGGATTATTTATCAGAGATCATTTTCCCAAGGCTGTGCTTTTTAATCCCATGGCTTTTTGTTTACAGTAGTGAGGTCAGAGGGAGTAGCATGCAGATTGGCATCATGCATCGTGAGCAGCTCTGGGCTTCTGGCAGCAGTTCACAGTCTGGATGCTTCAAGCAGACCTGGGCCACCTCATGGTGTGGGCACAGCAGATCAGGTGGTGTCTTGGTGTCCTGAGTGATGTCCCTGTCCTAGCAGGGTGTGACACTGCCAAATAATCCAAATTTCTTCCTGGAAGTATCCTGAGGATACTTTGGTTTAAGATGCAAGTTTAGTGACAGACCTCACCTGGCAGAAGAAATAAAGCCCCATCTTCACAAGCTGCCTCACTGCTGCATCATTTTCCATCACTCTGATGGTTTTTAAATCGAGGGGGAAAAAGCTGTTGTGATAGTGTCACTAAACACTGCAGAACATGTTTCCATCTAAAAACCTTCCTAGATAGGAACTTCCAGTTAATAATAATTTGGAGAAAAACCTGTAGTAAAACTTGAACATATTAACTATTAAGAGTTTAATTTGAGCTCTGGGGGAAATGATCTATCTAGATAGGTACAGTAAAAATGATGAGATTTCAGGCAGGTTTTACAGATGATTTTCTCTTTCTTCTTAAGAGTAATTGAGTCATTTTAATGATAAGCCTTGCTTGGCTTCTTTGAATGGACCGCGTGTAATTAGTTGTAGCTTCAACTTTGAAATGTTTTGACAGAAAAATGTATCGTTTAGCTCGTAATTTTTTTTTTAATTTTTTTTTTTTTCCCCCCTAGCATCTGCCTTTAAATATTTGTTCATTTCCTGGAACCTACAACTTCGCTACTGCAGGTCAAATTCCACCTACAGCCCTGTTTTCTTTGTTAACCTCGATTGTTTCCTTCAGGAGGAGAGAGAATAATTACACGGAACATCTTTTCCAAGCAGCTGGAGTCAAATTCCAGCTGAGTGCAGCACCTGTGAAGACGGTGACTGTGCCGCGGGCTGCGCGGTGCCGTGCCAGCCTGGGCTGCGCGGTGCCGACGCGCCGGATCCGGCGTGCACAGGCGTGCACTGCCCTTCTGTGAGCTTCAGATGGCAATAATGCCAGCGAATGCAAAGTGTCTGCTTTAGACTAATTAGAGGGATGATTTGTGAAACGCTGGCTATTTATTTAATTAATCACCAGCACAAAGCTATAAAGCCCATATTTTAAAAATCCCTGTTAGTTTGCCATGTGGTTAATAGATTGTGGCACATTAAAAAGTGACACGGTGATGTATTAAAAATGTTCCACCTAAGGTTGGCTAATGTCCTCGAGGAACTTAAGCTGTCTGCTTTCCGCAACAGAAGCAGAGGATTAGAGGGTGATCTCTTTAAGGATTGAGTATTTCTGAAAACATTTCTCTTTTGTATAGCATCTGTTCATTAAAATATATCGTGGCGGGTTTCTTAGCGCGCAAATAATGTTTATGGCCTAGTTTTAATTATAAGTTTTTTGTTGCTACGAAGAATAACTTTATTCCTCGGTATCAAATGTGATGTTTATTACTGAGTAAAATGTAAATAATTCTTCTAAAGTAGGCCATTCCTTCTCTTCACTGCATGGAAACTAAGGATACTTCTGTGTAATGAATGCATTTTAGTTACAGCTGTGTGGCAATTGTAGTTTGATAAATCTGGATGTGGGCTCTCATTCTTCAGCAGAAGTATTGGAGAGATAAGAGTTTAATATCCACGGTTTGCTCAGTGTTGGTGTGGAATCCACCCCCTAGAGAAAGGCAGCTCCAGCCCTGTGCTTGGCTTTACTGGTGGCACCAGTGCCATGCTGACCCACCGTGGGAGGGGCTTTCATTTTGGCAAAGCATCATTTGAGTGCACAAGATTGAAGAGGGACTAGGCTCATTTATCCTAAAACAGGGCTGTATGAAAGGGAACTATGTCTGGGAATGTGGAGGACAGGAGCTCAGGCTTTCCCTATTCCAAATAAATATGTCAGAAAGGAGTAATACCAAGAAATCATATTCATAGTGCTTCAAGTAAAACCATTTTTACTTTGAGTTGTGTAAATGAACATGTGTTAATATGATTGAAATATACTGTTACAAGAATTACATGTCTTATTCTTTGCTCAGAACCCACGTAGTTTTACTAAGTGTGGGAGTGAATGCCAAGAAAGAGCAGGCAGTAATTTGGGATACTTGACTATGTGTTTAGATCTGTAAATCGTAGTTTCAAGGTGCGTATAAAAATTTGTTCAGGTGGAAGCGTGGAAGGAAACTGTCCAGCTCTGGAGGTTATGTTTCTCAGCTGTGTGTTGTATAATTAACTGGTACATTAGGAGGGGGGCTGGAATAAAACATGAGTATGTTAATGCAGCCTGGAGCTGATGTTGTAGTGATCATTGCAATGCAGATAACGCATTTCTCATAACTGCCGCTGCCGACTGGAGCCTTTGAAACATCTGGACCTTTAATTGAAAAATAGTGTGGTGCTGTACAAAGCAGACATGCTAAGTGAAGTCAACAATTTAGAATAAAAAAATAATAGTGTGTTATTTACCTTGTAGTTAAATATTCATACTTTGTTATGCTTTGCGTAACAGGAAATTACTGGGTTAAATTTTTATGAATAGTGACAGTGTGAATGAGATAAATTAAGTATTTAACAATGTTAATGGAATTTTACATTGTGATCTGCTAGCTCTGCAGCACAAGCTAGGATGGTAGAAAGGAGGAGGAGTGACTTGAAAGGTTCCCAGGAAGCTGTGGGTTCTGGCAGGTGTGTCAAAGGTAGCCTGGTTCACCTGCTGCTGGTGTCAAGTTCACTGTCCCAGCAGCCTCACTGGTGGTAAATGACCTAAGAATAACAAAAGTAATACTTTAGTAATGAAAAACAACAGCACTGGCTTAATCACCTGAGGAAAAAGTAAAATTATTTCTTTCACAGTAGGGTATAGTATAGTGCATCAGAGAGTAAAATGAGTAGACATACTCTGGCTTTTCATAGGAACACCAAGAGTCGGTGTTACATCTCTGAACATTGGGAGAACAGGCATCTGTTACAATACTGTGCAAATAGAACCGACTGTGTTAGGAGTGCTTACCATTCCTGTTACATTAGATGCTGTTCTGCTTACCACACCGAGGTCTAGTTGCAGCTATGTGCTTCACTCCTGGGTACTGATGCTCAGTTCATCAACCTCAGCTTCAGATGCTGATGAATGTCTTCACTGCCCTGCTTTGCTGCCAGTGTGTTTGCTCTGACCCCTACGCCAGCACTGGCACTGTATTGTGCTACACTGTGTGGGTTTCTGCCATATGCTTATTGGAAACTTTTAAGATATTTCATCATTTAAACTTTTAAACAATTTGGGGGTTTTATGACCCTTGTTTCTCTGCTCAGCCCCTCAACAACTGTTCTGCTTATGAGTGAAAAGCAGCTGCACTTACAAGCGAATATGACTGTTTTATTCCCACTTATTTCAGATGAAGAAAAAATTGCTCTCCTTTTTTTCCCCATTTTTTTTTTTAAGCTAAGAGCTTAGAAAATTATGCTTTTCAGTGGTTGTCTTAGAAGAATATAGTCTTCTGTATTACCATAAACATCTGTGCTCTAATCTGTTAGAACTTTTGTTTGTGCTGTAAATGCTGAGTAAATATATTTCTATTTTTTCCCCTTCATTTATTTTCTGTGTATTGTTTAAATGCATGTGAGTAAGTTATGTTTAGGAGGTGACTGCTGGACCACAGAGTGTATTACATACCCTGTCACCCAAAACAAAAAAAAAACCATTTCACTGAGTTTAAAAGTGAGAAGGCATTTTACATTTGGCAAAGGGTAGGCATTTGTTTCCATTTTGTGTAACGTTTAGCATTGTTTGCTAGGAGGTGAGTCAATGACTTGAATTAATTATAATTACTGAAGAGACATATACTGATTGAGCAAATAAAGTAGTAAGCTCATTCGTGCCAAGGCCATCTAATTAAATGCTAACTTTGGGTAAGCTAGATGTGCATGAAAGATTAATTTTAAGAGGTTTTTATGACTCCCACTAAATAATGATTCAGTGAAATCTTTGCATTATATCATTAGAGCATCTAATCTTAAAGTGATATAACATTTAGTCACAGAACTCCGTTGTACAGGGAGCTGCAGTAAATTATTATTGTTGAAAATTAATCACTTTTTCTCGAAGAAATGTTTATGGACTTTGTTTTAATTTTCTGCTGTGGTGTGCAGCGAAGCAAATCACAAGTGAGAAGGATACAGCTTGCACATTTTTCTCAGTGACTATTTCATTAGCTCCCTGTGATGCAGGTACTTGAGGACTGTGGTTTGGTGTAAGCTGTCCTTTGGATGGACAGCCTGGACCAAACTTCCTGTGTCATGTAGCAGGCTATTGGTGGCCACACAATGATCTATTCAAGATGAACATCATCTGCTGTTGGAGGGAGGTACCTGTTTTCTCATGGACTTTGATTAAAAGTTGATTTTAAATCTTAGAAAGGCTTCTTATGTTGAAAGAATGGGTAGAGTTGAAATAAGTTTGTTTTCTTCTTTAATTTCTTCCTTGATTTTAACATCACATTAATGTTTAAAGCATATTAATTAGATTAATGAGCATTAAATAATGTTACAGATATGTCTCAAATTGCACAAAGCCAGTGGAGATCATTCTCCAGGCAGTTTTCCTGTCGTAGTAATCAGTAGCTATATAATTAAACACCACAGCTTGCAAATACAATCCTAGAAGATCTATGAAAATTCATCATTTGAGTTGTCTGTTGTGTCCTTCACACATACTCTAGTGTCTAGAACTATCAGCAACAGATGCATGTGCTGGTGGCACTGCTTATGTTCTTATAATTAGTCCAACTACTGTTACTACATATCACCAAATACTACTGTACCTTTTTTTTTTTGTGGCTGTCTATTTTAGACAGCATGATAATCCTGGCTTCACAGGAGCCAGTAGTCTCAAGTACCAAGTTATTCTTTCAGAAGACATTTGTTTGTTGACAGGAATTACTTTCCCAAGCTTAGCTGCTGTTTATTGTCAGGGCACAAATCTACATTGATCTGCTTGATTCAAATGATACAGAGCAGAAAGCAGAAAGTTTATGAATCCAGCAGGTTGTACTTTTCAGCAGTGTCAAGCAACAGACACAATTTTGTGTAGCTCTTGAATAGCAGCAGAAAAGAACAGCTGTAGGGTGCCAGAGAACTACAATGTGCCAACCACCAAGAATTCTGACAGTGATAGAAAAAACAGAAATACAGAGAAGTGAAGTGATGTGTTTATGTGCACACCACATTAACAATGATTTGGGAAACAGTATCCCAGTTTTTTTTTTTTGCCTCTTGAAGCCTGTGCGTGCTGCACAGTGCCATGTCTCCTCCAATGAATTGCAGATGGTGAAACATTATCTTTGCTCTGAGTGAGATGGAAATGTTATAAAACAGCAAACAGAGATTTTTTGGAAGATCAGGCTGCAGGAGAGCATTAGGTACCCTTATGAGAATCTATTAATAAAAATGCTAAAAAAAAATAATAAATCTGTGATTTATTGTATGTTTTCTGTGTATCCAGTTGCTCCTCGCTTCCTTGAGGGGTTGGTGGAATGTAACATTTCTAACAATAAAAAGCTTAATGGAATCAGATTTGTGATTTCCTAGAAAATTAACGAGATATTTTGTCAATTTTATTCCAGACTTCATTTGTCAGAATATACAGTGTCCAGTGACAAGCTAAAAGAATTTTTTGACAAATTAACTATGCCACAGGTGACAGATCAGGAAAATGTTAATTTAACAGCCCCTTTATGCTTCCCAGATTTATTGGAGGCTATTAAGGAAACTCCAAATGGTAAGGCCCCTGGCCCTGAATAGATTTTCCATTGAATTTTATACAGGATCTATTAATAAAGTTTGATGCTGCCTTTTTGAATATAGGTAATTGTACTTTATCTTCTGGGTCTTCTCAGCATTTACAGTTGGAATACAATTTTCAGTTGGGAGGGAAAAAAAGTAATTATGGTTCCAGTAGTGTCTGTAATCTGGTTCTGAATGATTCCTCCTAAAGAAAATTCTAGAAGCACCATATAAAACCCACCAGTTATTACTAGTTAAATCCAGTATGGCTCAGTCCTTAACTCTTAGCCACTGAGACTAATAATTGGATCTCTTTTACTCAGTCCCACCACCTACAAATCCTTACCTAATGAGCTTGGCACAGGTAAGTAATTGAGCTCTATGGGACTTCCTGCACAATTAATATTTTGCAGGGCCAGGCTAAGGGTATGGATTCATTCCATCCAATGGACAGGTACCTGATGGCTTGGATTTTAGTGCTGGTTCAGGATAAACATCATCAATTTACAGTAAACAGTGGAGCTTTCCTCCAGATCCCTTTGCCTTGGTGATTGATCCATCTAAGCCTTGACCATGTGTATTTATAGCCCATACTAATGGCTCCACTTAACATGGCAATGAATGTGCTCAGTACTAACAGAAAGTCTGATTGGCTTCCAAATCTCAGGTTTCAATCTCTCGGATACCTTATGGCAATTAATTTTACAGCCCTTTTGATTGATAAAAAAATATTTCCCACACTTTTATAAAGGTTTTGAGTATAATAGTGATACTTCTGAGCCATTTCCCTGCTGCTGTTGATATTGCTCCTCTTGCTCCAAGAGCAGTTGTGATCTGAACTTGTGTCAGAATCATCCCTGCTTCAAGTCACCTGTCATGTTGCTGTTCACGCTGAGTGTTTGTGAGTTAGGGAACAAGGATATCGGTAACAGAGGGAGTTTGGACAAGCAAAATGGTAAAAATAGACTGAAGGAGATGGAGCAGATGTAGAAGTGGGAAAGGACGAAAGAAAAGTTCATTTAAAGACCAGCAAACACAAAGCAACAGCACCCGGTAGGGCAAAGAAGAGAGAGGGGCACTGTGAAAGGGAGGCCAAGGGGAAGTTAGCACCTTATTTGTGATAGCTGTAAGATCAGAGTCCCCGGAATGTGTTTATTTTGTAACTACATGTGTCTGTTGCATTATGAGCTCATAAAACAGTCTGTACATGTAGTAGTGGCTAATGGAATAATCTGGTCTTTTTGGTTATTAGTTACAGTTCTTGGCTCGCTCATGCATTCTCTGGTTCTATGCTGCGTACATCACTTGTAACCTTGGCATCGACTCTCACATCTGGCTGTCCATTTTTCTTGGATTTTCCATTGTCAGGGCTAAGCATTACTTATGATTCTGCCATTCTTGGATTTAAATATGTGTCCTGCTCTCATAAGTCCCCCTCTTTACAGACAGAAGGGAGGGAAAGAAATCAAAAAAACCCCCAGCCTTCTGTGTTGAGATGCAGAGGGATTAATGAGATGATCAGATGCACACTTCCATTAGCCTATTGCAGGAAACTGCAGCAAAATTCAGAAGCAGAAGCTGCAGCCAGTGACCTCCCCCAGCCCCAACCAACATCCAGGCAGTAACCAGCACAGCAGCAGGAAAGTGCGGCAAAATGCAGAAGCAGTGGCAGAAGCTGCAGCAGCAGCCAGTGTTCTACCCCCGAGTCCTAACCAGCAGCCAGCTCCAAGCCTTTAGCCATTCCCCTAAGGTGATGTTCAGCACCTCAGAGCGCATACGGAATCCCAGCAATGCGCCTGAGAAATACCCTTTACAAGTGCAAATGTAGTTGAGAGCCCAGCTCTGCCTTTCTGGCTGCTACCTCCAGTTATGCCTGCAAGGTTAGCCCTGCTCACAGCCTCCACTGCGCTCATACATCTCCTGCTTAGTGTTTGCCCCTGGGCAAAGTCAGGGGTGCACTGTGACTGGGGATTCATTACTTGATCCGGGCTTAATTCACCTTGAAATTAAATCCCATAAGTCTGAAAGCAAGATGAAAAGGAAAACAACAAAACCCTCCTCTTTTAGCAGTTGTAGTTCCTTAGTTGTGCTGATGATTTCCTTGGCTAGGTGAGGCCATGGGTGTGGGTGGCATGGCAGAGGGTCCCAGGCACAGAGGCTCACCCGGAGGCTTTGGTAAAGCTTATCCAAACAAGGTGAAGGAATGTCCCTTACTCTCTTACAAATCTAACATTTCCTTTTAAATGAGTGAAACCATTTTTTTTTCTTCTTCCCCTAAGAAGGTGGGAAGAGGAGGCATCTGCACGGTAAAAATGTTGCCTTCAGAAAAAACAAATTAATTGCATTTGGATGGATTTAAATAATACTTTAAGCTATGCTAGTGTGAATAACTTTAATCTTTAAATTCCTATTATTTCTGTAATTTATAATCGCACTGAAGGATCAAATGGTTTTTAACAATATATTGAAATTAGCACATGGCATATAACTCCCTGTTTTATGCTCTCATTACAGATTTATCGTGTTGAATCCTTTTATTCTGTTACTTAGAATGCCAAGTGATTAATTCAGACACTACTTTCTTCTCTTCAGGCCCATATATATAGAGAGAGAGATGGAGATCTGCAGTTACATCAGGGGGGCCTTTTGAAGAGGGGATCAGGATGTACAGTTTTGGATCTGTCTGAAAGATTTCTGTGTTTAAAATGCAGTCCTATCTGTAGTAGAATAAATGTGTCTTTCTTTTTTTCTTTTAATGAAGACTTTATAGATCTCCACATTGCTATGTATTTTGTGGTTTCTTTAACTGTTAATCTCCACAGTGCCAAGCATTTTTCCTTTTCAAAAAGTAGAATAAGTTCCAATAAAATGAGGTATTAGTTAATCCTTCTTGGTTGTCTTCAAATGGTTCAAAATAGTTTCATGGCCCAGTGCTGTGTGTGGTGTTGTTCTTCTCTTGGCAAACCAAGGCCAAGCCTAAGGTTTATTTTTAAAGGTCATCTTAACCTCTGTATGTGATTGACATTCCTTATTGCCACAGTTCTCTGCTTAAGATGTGTTACCTGGTTTTGATTTCCTTTCAGTGAGCAGCCTGTGCTGTCTGGCTGACTGGTGGGACTTAAGCTCTGAGCTTGCAGCTACTGTCTCTGAAATTCAGGGGTCTATAAGATTCAAGTTGAGGTCTCACTGGTTTATGTGCAGAGCACTGCCAGCTGTGCTAGGCTCTTTTTTTTCCCCTCTTTTCTGTGGGAGTGTGCTGGCTGGGCTCCAGTCTCCCTTTTTATGTAGAAACAAAGGTAGTGCTAGTATTAAGTGCTGATGGGAAAATGAGTTTGAAGTTTTAGGTAGCCTTCTAGGTTCTCTCTTCTCCACCTCACCTGTTGTTTTTGGTTGGAGTGGGGTTTTTTTGATCCTGCAGGAATGTGAGATCTTACAGTGAAGTTCAGACCTGTGAAATCATTGCCAAATATTCCTTACCATTTTCACAGATACATTCACCTCAAGTGTTGTGTTCAGTTTTGGGCACCGCAATACAAGAGAGATGTGGAGGTGCTAGCAACGAAGGGCCTGGAGAGTAAATCTTATGAGGAATGACTGAAGGAGCTGGGTTAGGTTGAAAAAGAGGAGGCTGAGGGGAGACCTCATTGCTGTCTACAGCTACCTGAAGGGATATTGTGGAGAGACTGGAGCTGGACCTGAAGGCATTTTACTCTAATGTAGGGTAGGGTGTCCCTGCCCATGGCAGGGGGGTTGGAACTAGATGATCCTTGTGGTCCCTTCCAACCCTGACTGACTCTATTCTATGTCATTGTGGAGAAACTGGAGCTGGTCTCTTCTCACAGGTAATTGGAGGCAGAACAAGGGGGAGTGACTTCAAGCTGAGACTGGATAGGTTTAGATTGGTTATTAGGAAAGAGGCTTCTCATGGAGAGAGTGGTCAGGCAATGGAATGAGCTGCCCAGGGAGGCAGAGGATTCACCTGGATGTGTTTAAAGGTTGTTTGGATGTGGTGCTTGGGGGTATGGTTTAAGGTGAATCTTGCAGTGTAGGGTTGGACTTAATGCTCCTGAGGGTCTTTTCCAACCTGGATGTTTCTGCGATTCTGTGATTAAGCAGCAGTGAAAGAAGAGGAATTTTAACAGTCAAGCTTCTTCCGATCTGAAGGTGTATTTGAATCATTCTACCAAAAGGAATTCCACCCACCCCAGGTTTTGTCTTAGCTCTGTCATTTTTTTTAAAATACATTCTAATGAAATATATTTTCTTGACAGGGTCATGTTGGTACAACGGCAACCAAAAAAATTGATGTCTACCTCCCACTGCACACAAGCCAAGACAAACTACAGCCCATGACCGTTGTGACGATAGCAAATGCCAAGGTGCATGACCTGATTGGACTAATATGCTGGCAATATACAAGTGAGGGACGGGAACCAAAACTGAAGTAATGTTCTTTCTTTACTACCTCTTGATCTCTAATTTTCTCCCCTGCAGCCTT
>VWZI01015448.1:457928-472778 GCA_013396835.1 Psilopogon haemacephalus
TTTTTTTCCTTTTTTTTTTGCATAACGAAGTGGATTTCCATGCCAGTGTTTTTGTAGTTAAATCTTAGCCTTGATCACCCACACACGTATCAGTGTTTCCTTTGGAGCAGCACAAGTGCACCCATGTCCGTTTCTCCTTCAGTTAAAAGTACTGGGTACTGTGTAATGATGAGCACATAAAACCATGGATCTGTAAATGAATCTTCATTGCAAAATGCTCTGTGTGAAAATAATATAAATCCTAGTGCCATGGGGACTTTATTTTTTTTTAATGATTTGATGTCCCATCTATTTTTTTGGTTGTGTTCTTCATAGCTAGTATCACAAGGATGTCAAATAAAACCCAGGACTCATCTGTAACTCCCTGTGGTGTTTGTGTTGAGAGAACAGTGCTCAGCCCTTTGAGTATATTGTGGCTGCATGGTACCAGTTCTTCCTGCAGGTCCATAGAGAGAGGAGCCCCTGTACTGGGTGGCAGTGTATCCTGGAAGTCCTGTTGGTACTGTTCTCCTGAAACTATAGGTCAGAGTTCACCCATAGTGAGTGTGCCTGAAACAAAAGTCTGAATTCTCTCATAGAACTTCAGCATTATCACTTTCTGTTGTCATTCTGCTGACATGGCTTCAATTCATTATACACGTGTGAAAGTATTTCTGGTTTTTGGAGAGCTGACAGATAAAGAGGCTAAAAGTGGTTTTCTCTCCATGTTACCATCCTGGAGGTAACACTAAAATAAAGATATGCAAATAAGAATACTGAAAACAAAAGGAATACCTTTTTTTCCTGTGAAATTGTGAATAGAAAAATGCTTTCTTTAATTCAGAAACCTCTGTCATACAGTGTTTTATAATTCCTACAGGACTTCAACCTCAGTCTCATTCATTCTTCCCTGGAAAGAGCAACATCTCTTTTGTCCCCAGAAATTTTCTCTTCTGTTAGTCAATGATTTTCACTATTTTTGGTAATCACAGTGGAAGAATTCTGCCCCTAAGATTTTTTGTCATCAAATAGTAGATTGGATTTGCTGTGCTGGAGAGCCTGAGCAAGTCTGGGTTTAAAACAGCTTCAGGTTTTCCTGGGTGACAGAGAGCAAAATAAGAACTTGAAATAATTTTATTACAGAATTATTAGTAGCAGGTACTAGTGGCTGCCTTTCCTGGTGCAAAGAAGGGTAACAGTTTAGTTTGTTTTGGTTTTTTTTCTTTTCTATATGAGTGAATTCTCACTTTTTTGTTCCTTTCCTGGAATATTTGATGAATGGTTTGGGGTTTTGGTACTGAATTTTGCTGTTAGCTATTACGGCTTTTTTTCAGGGGTGTTTGTGGACTTGGTAGGCTTCTCTTTTGTTGTAGCACAGTTGTGAGGGGGAAAGGAAGGTACTGAGAAGTCAGTGGGAATCAGTTAATCTTTAGGATTAGCAGATTTCTCTTTAGCAGGTATAGGGCAGCACAGAAAAGCAGCACTTACTGAAAGCAGTTTCATGGATATTGCTGCCTTGGATATAGGATTTCCCTTTGCTCTTCTCAACAGGCATATGAGGTGTTTCAGAGGTTAAACACTTCCATTTCATTTCTCTCTTGTTTTTGGGTTTTTTTTTCACGCTAGAGAAGAAATACAAATTTATTTTTAGATGGTGCCATTTTGTTTGCTGTTACTAATTTCTGTGCATTATATCTTAAGTTCAAAAAAGTGTCTTTTGTGTGTGATTCGCTTTTTTTTTTTTAAATGAGTAAGACACCACTGATGTCAGTCTTTGGGCACATGTATTTTTCAGGAGCGCAGCACACCTCAAATGGAACAGCGCCCGTGAGTAGAGGTATTCCATGAAGCATCATTGCCCACAGCAAAAGTCAGCAGTAGGAGGAAATGAATTTTCACTGTCTGCCTTGAAGGATCAGATGTTACGATGTGTCAGAGAGTGATCATGACCAAGGAGGCTGTCTAATGTAATCAAATCTCAGGACAGAAATAATAAAATAAATAATGGAGGCATGCGTTCCCCTGAACAGTCTGACAGCGGCAATTGAGAATCTGGGTACAGATGCTCAGAGGAAGGGACAGAGCCTCAAGATTCCAATAAGCTTTTTATCTTGTCTAGCTCTTAATTATTCCTCGTGTCTCCGTCATCTTTTTTTTAGCGTTGCTGACTGCCAGTCCTGTAACAAGGATTGATTTAACTGTAAACTAAGCCTCATCATTTCCAAATAAGGAAAGGGCTTGTGTAGGTTGCACATTTTACATTCGCTGTTTATCCCTGATTTAGTTAGTTCAGGGTATAAAAAGCAGAAAACTGGGATGTTTGTGATACTGTGCTGAGATACATCTAGAGAACACTTCAAATCTGATACCCAGCACGAGCAGAATGACAGATGCACCTACCAGTAATGCACTTTGAGAATAATGAGGAGGTTGTAGACTTTGTAATTAAGAGAAACAACCCCTCTGTCTTTAGGAAAAGAATACATTACTGCCTAATTCTCTTTTTTGGAAGGAAGATGTAAGAGTCTGAAGTGAGTGAGTATTAGTTGACAGCTTTGAGAACATTTTGTATTCAGTTAGGCTGCCTTTTTTTTTTTTTTTTGTTATAATTGTATTACATTTGTCTCTATTCAGTGTCTTGATATGAGGAACTACTGACAGTGCTAGCAGCCCTGTTCCTGGCCTCACGCACATGAACTTTGGTCGTAACCCAGTGGACTGCTCTCTTGCCAGCCCCTGACAGATGTGCTGTAATGATTCCGCCTGCCAAAAAAAAATAAACAAAATCCCTTTCTAGGAATAAGTCAATAGTGAGATGCTAATTCAAATAAGCATCCCATTTTCAGACATTCAAAATGCTGTCACATCTGTCAGCTTTTAACTTGCGCGTTCTGTCCGCGGCAGACTCCTGATTCCCCAGCCTTTGAACCTTGGAATTTGAAGCCTAAAGTTCAGGACTTTGATCTCATCCTGGTGGAGCTTCAAACTGTGGCACAGATTTATTGGACTTGTTTTCTCGGCGGATTGTGATGTAGTCTGTGTTAATGTTCAGGACCCCGTTCCACGTTGGAAGACATTTGTAACCCCTTTATGGGATTTTAACTGACATTGTGTGTGTTCAGCATAATTGGTGGGAAATAAGTTGTTGTCACCACCACCACCACCACCTTTTTTTTTTTTGGCACTTGGGTTGCTCTGAGACCACACTGACTGTGTTCTGTGGCCTGTGTGCTTACATGATCCTCTAGCTTTAATGAGAATTATGCAAATGCACCCAGTACCAAATGGAAATGTTAACTTTGTTGATACCGAGCTTTGAGTGCACACCAGGCTGCACGTAGGAGAGCAGGTTAGAAATCAGTGGTGTAAGGCACAGAGCAGAGCTGTGGGATGTGGGCACCCAGTGAATCTTCAGAGTGGAGAGTCTCCTAACCTGGGGTGAATTTTGGGTTGCCTTGAATAGGACAGGATGAGCACGGAGAGCTTGGTGTTTGTGTTTATAGAATTCTAAACAGAATAGGGACGCAAAAACCATGCCAGGCCTTTCTCATTGTGGGAGCAGGATCAGCTCTGTTACTAGCAGTGGCTTTGCTCCTAAAATGACTGGGAATTGTCCTAGCTGTTGGCTTTCTCTGGTTCTCAGAGCCCTGCTGCTCTCTGAGTCGATTTCCCAGCATTACCTTTCACCAGTTTACCTGAAAGTTACTTAAGCACTCTTGAAAGAAGCAAAACATTAATTCTACACCAATATTCCAGTCAATTATAAGAGTCCAGAGAGTCATGAAAGTTTCTTTAATAGTTTTGCAGATTTCTCAGGATTCACAGTGACAAACATTGCTGCGTTACTGTTCTGTTAGCAGCTGACATTAATAGAGATGCATCATTATTACCTGTTTTATATAATAAATGTCTTAGCCATGACAACCTGCATATAGATCACCTGGACTAAGCACTCTCAATAAAGCAGAGTTGCAACCAAAGGTTCGTGAATTAATTGAGAAAATTGCAAATCAGGTAGTCAGTGAAATAATTCATTGTCACATCCAATCAATAAACTTTGTAAATCAACTCATTTAATTCAAAAAATGATCTATATAGATCAAGCGACCAATTAAACAATTAGCATACACTTTGCAATTAATTAATTTAAGCATCAATCATGCAATTAAAACTCCAAATTTGAACTGCAGAGTTTAGAAACAGTGTGCCACGTGAGCAGCCATATGATAGTCCCTGGCTGTGGAAAATGCCTGAGTGCTGGTAGATGTACAGTAAGAAAGAAGACTTCTTTGCAGGGCAATGAGTCAAATATTAGCATCCCAAATAGATTTTAATATGAGAAAGAGATGATCAATACCTGTCTGAGGCAGAGTTATTGCCCTGTGGGCGTTTGCATTTGGAAAGAGAGATGCTTTGGTTGTTTTTTAAAGTCTTTTCTTTGCACTGTATCATTTTAAAACTTTGTTATTTAGTTCTGCTTGTTACTCTGTACTGATCTGTAACTGCTTCCAGTGGCTAGGCTTCTCAGATGTTTAGAAAAGGTGACTTTTCTGTTCGTCATTTCTACTGTGTTGAACAAATCTTTACTTTTCCCATGGTTTATTATCCTCTTTACCTGCCTGAGAGCATTCTCTGCTCCTCAAGCCTACGTTCTGTAAACTTTTTCACAGTTGCTTGATCTATCAAAAAACAAACCCAGGCACTGCTTGTTCGTCTGGAATTCTAAAATGCAGTGGTCGTATAAATAAAAAAATCACAAATGGAGAATTACTGCTTCCAGCTTTATGCAGTCATGACACTTCTGCAGATTTTAGTATATTTTACTCACTCTCAGTATGTTCTTGCAGCACAGTTATTGGTGAAGGCTTGCTGCGCTGCTCTGAGGTTTGGAGTTTATGGTAGGAAGATGTGTTGGGACTTTGCCGGGACATATTTATACACATGCCATCATTAGCTTTTAAGTACATTACTCCTGAACTAGGTGTCTGCTGATTTGTTTACCACAGCATTTAGTGATTGATCTGCTGAACTGAACTGGTCCTAGCTTCCCTGCTGAATGAACTTGTGTTGCCTTTGTTTCAGCGACAACGTCAATGCCTACTGTCTCCATATTGCTGAGGACGATGGGGAGGTTGACACAGATTTTCCACCCTTGGATTCCAACGAGCCCATTCACAAGTTTGGCTTCAGCACTCTGGCACTGGTTGAAAAGTACTCTTCCCCCGGCCTGGCAGCCAAACAGTCGCTCTTTGTCCGCATGTGAGTATGGATGCTGAGAGTCTCCATCACCAGCAAACAGCTGGGTGTCCAGGCCACCTCCATGTCCTTTTCCTTCTCTGCTTTTCTTCATCTGAATTTAACAAAATGCAGGAGGCCACCTGTGTTCATGGTGCTGTGCAGGTGATGCCCAGGTCTGACCTCCATCAGTGGGCAGGTAGAACAGTTAAGTGCTGCTGGCAGCAGCTGGGTGACCTCATCATCCTGAGTCTGAAACTAAAGAGAAGAAGATCAGCCCTTCTCCATGTTACTGTGGGGTACACTGAACTGTTGCAGTCCAGCTACTAAATATTTGGAAGTTATGCAGAGTCTGAGCTCATACTCTTCTTTTTGCTCCTGCCATGCAGCTTATTTATGAAAAAAATATGTTCTAAATAAGAAAAGAAATAATCTGTATAACAGCAGCAGAGTTAAAGTTATAAAGCCATTTGTGATGGAGATGCAGAGCCCTTTTCAACAGATATTGAGGACCAATCTTGCTAGTGAAATTTTAATTATTTTGGGAAAATAATTAAATTTAGCAGGAATATAAATAATAAAATAGTGAATTTTAGCAGGGGGAAAAAGAAAGGTCTGTTTATGATGTTTTGGTATACTGCGTATGAGAGACTTAAAATCTTCTTTCAAGGCCTGATAGACAAAGTAGTGAATTTCAATTTAAGACTGGTTAGTTGGCTGAAAAGCAAGTAATTTTAAATGCAAATAGTTGCAGAGCTCAGTAATAACACTGCAGTGCTTGAGGAGAGAAATGAGAGGTAAATATCATGGCAGGTAGAGTAGGAGTGGACATACACTGAAGTCTAGAATAACTTTGAAAGAGATGACCCAGCCCAGCACTGAAAACTGAAGCTGTCTGGTTTGTAGCTCAAGGAGAATTTGCAGTATCATTATCAGTGAATTGGTGTCTGAGTCATATATCTGCTGCGCTTGATCACTTTTATTTTTCCTTACTTGTGAGTGAAAAATCTTTTAAACCATCAGAAGACCTTAATTACTGTAACAAAGCGCAAGCAGCATAATCCACTTCTCACTTGGGAAAAATAATTTGTGTTTGGATCTCTGGAAATGAAAATGCTAATAGGGTTTTCCTGGTTATCGGACATTATTTTAATTTATAAAGGGTTACTTACACTTCATAACCATCCAGCTGCTCCTGGTTTTGAATAATCAGACATTCTTTTAAAATCTAACCTATTTAATTGCTTTTTTTAATATATTCTTTACCGTGTATTCTGTTTCTTAGAGACCTTCTAAAGCATCCTAGTGAAAGAAATTTTCAGAACTCCCCTGCGCATTTCCCACAGGCCTGTTCACTTCATTCCCCTGCAATAGGTCATTGGAAAATAGAATATTCTGCCAACAGTGTTTACAAATAAGTTACTCAAGGTAAACATTCAGCTGTGCTGAGCTGCATTGGTGATGCAGGGAGGAGCTGAAGCAGCCTGGCCAGTCATTGCAAGGTCCACTTTTGGTTTGTGCAGGGTGGCAGTCACATATCTGAGCCACGTCCCCTCATGTGGCATTGCAGAATATTTAATTCCTTCCAGTGACTGGAGAATGGTGCAGCTTTTATCTGCAAGAGGGAAGATCTCTTTCACCTATGTGCATTTCTCCAGAGTCAATCCTATTGTGAATTTGTATGGTTGGGTTTTTTAATTTTATGATTGTGTAGTCTTCAAGATAATCCTGCATTTTTAGTATCCCCAGAAAAAAAAAAAAAAAGAACCAGATATATAAAATTTTTTATTGTAATTTCATGCTATCAAAAAGGGACAAGAGTATTTATGGCAGATAGACCAAATAAGAAGCTTTTATCATTAGAAGATTCTAAACTTGGTGATTTCTCAAGTGGAAAGGTTTCCTTTTCTTTCTCAGCTGCCTCCTACCCAAATCCCCATGGCCTGTACTCAGTGCATAAACAGGGAGTAGTATTTAAATTCAATGAATGCATGTGGTCTCAGGTTTTGGATGTTAGCTTGGAGGAGGTAGGACTATTGTTGTTCCATTGTTCTCATATGGGGGCTACAGACCTCAGCAGATTAGCCAGCAGATCTCTGACTGGTGCTTGTAACAGGATGAAGGCCAAGCTGCAAATCCTGCAAAAGAGATCTTTTTGCTTTAACATTTGTGCTCATGTGAGGACCTTCCTTCTAAGTTGAGAGCTCCTGCTCATGAGGGATAAAACAACTGCACCAAAAGCAGTAGTGCTTTTGTGAGAGGATTTGGGTCCTTTTTTGCACAGGTTAATAGGAAATGGCTTGTGCTTGCTGTGTCAATAGCTGTGGGTAAAGAGTAAGATTTAAATCAGTATTTTTTGTGTGTGTCTCCTAGAATAGACAATTACTTGGTCATGACTTGATCAAAAGCTGGTTACTTCTGTGAGTTTAAATCTGCATAGTGTCTTACTTTTGTAGGGGGTTGTTGTAAATTCTCCCTGTCATCCCACTAGTGCATGCCATTGAGTTTTTATGTTTCACATCTCTTTTTTTCTCCTTCCCCCCACACTGAAGTATTTCAGCTGCTGTTGTGTCAGGCTTGTGACTTGGATTGTTTACGAATATTGAATCGCTGTTGAAAAAAGTTGATGCTTTTGAGAAGCTTCATGATGGAGCACGGTGCTTTATTTCACATCTCACCCGTCCTGCATGCTGGATAGATTTTCAGATGTTGTGCAGTTCCTGAGCTGACAGCTGTGGAACCTTGCCAGGGACCCCGTTTCAGCAGGACATGTTTGAGCAGAAACAGTTTGCAGAACTTTATACACTTAAACTCCTGCCAAGGCAAACTCGTAGCCACTTGAGTTGGTTATAAATACCCAGTGGCAGTGGTTGGAAGTAGCCCACAGTGCATTTTATATTCTGAGCTGAATGTGAGTGTCTTTGTGGCTATACAGAGTAGTAAATAATTGAGTTTGATTAGGGAGAGGGACCTCATTATCCCCCCACCTGTGCCCAGCTGGTAGGGGAGGGTCGAAATGAAGCCATTAGCTGTCTCTCTTACTGGCATCTCAAAGAGCTCAAATACATCTGTGTCTTATTTTCTTTTCTGGCACAATCAGTCGAGCAAGCTAAGCAGGCATGACCGAATTTGGCAAGTTCCAAGGACTCTGGCAAAGTTACACAAGGAGAAGACGGAGGGCAGTCATTCTGGCTTCTAACTGCCCATTAGTCTACCCAGTTATGTTTTTTGGAGGATGTCTGCTGTGGAAGGCAGTGCTTTGTCCAACGTCAAGCAGCCCGCTCCGATGTCGAGTGCGATCTGTCAGGAGGAGTCAAACAAAGCCCTGCATTCATGCAAATGCAGCCTCCTTGAGGTGATGAAGTAATACCTGAAAGGCTGAATGAAGGCAGCTTAAAATAAATCTGTACTATCATTAGGGCTTTTTTTTTTTTTTTTTTTTCCCCCTTGGAAATTTTATTATCATGACTTGACATACTCAGTCTAATGGTGTTTCAAGGAGTTGTAGCTCAGCTGCCAGTTGGCACCCAGATGAAATTTGGCATACAGTTCCTTTGCTCTGGAGCACTGCGTTTCTGGTTTGATATTGTGTTTAAATGACTTTGACTATTATATATGTATTTTGCAGAGCAGCACCTCTGCTATGCCTCATAGGTTATGGTTTGAAACTTAGTTGAAGTATCAGGCTTTCATTGTACATTTAACAAATTCAGTTCAAAGCTTTGAAATGTGGTGGTTTGTTTTTTTTTTTCACTTGGGTTGCAGTAGGCCTGTCACCACTTTTTACAAAAACTGCAAAGTCTATTTGAGAATATTCATAAAATGCAAAATTAAGAAAGTTAAAGTAGGTGCCAGAGTTAAGAAGGTCAGCACCAGGGTGGGGAACAGAGAGGGGTCAGACTCCAAGAAAGTTGCTGGAGCAGGAAGCTGAATGTTTGATGTCCAATGATGGCTCAGTGTAGTGTCCAAATAAAGCCTGTTTTACCCAAGAGCCTGCAGAGTTAGCCAAGGCTGACTCCAGATCGTTTAGGTGTAGAATAAAACACTCTGCCTGGTGTAGTTATTCTGTTGCACATCACTGTGCACTTTCCTTACCCAGCTTAAGTTAAGTACTTTGTATCAACTGGGATTTTTAGACTTCGGCTTCCTGCTGATCAAGGGGAAATCATTAGGAGCCATTCCAAGACACTTCCAGCCATGCCAGCCAGTTTTGGTGTGAGCTTTAACTGATAAATTCCACATCAGTATTCCAAGAAAACATTTAGGGTTTGGGGTTTTTTTTGTTATTGTTATTATTATTTTAAATTGTTCCAGATTGGGAGAGCAGCTCTTGGAAAAGTTTGTTTCTCATTCAGAACAGAAGCCTTTGTCCTTTCAGTGTTGGGTTTCTATTTGGCTACACAAATGGAGCCTGTGGAGAGGAGAGGATGCTGCCCGTTTCCATGCCACTCCTGAGCATCATCGTCCCTCCCCATCAACACCCGGCGTCAGCCCGCCGGAGCTCTGGCCTCTGCCACTGTTTTCTTTTTTCCCCCTCTCCTGAACCTTGCCACCCTGGCTCCAGTGCTGAGGCTGTAAAAGAAGATGGAAAGCCAAGTTACCGCAGAATGATCACTATCATTAACATTCACGGGTGGTTCACTTATCATTCCTGACTGCACAGACATGGCAGCCGTTATGAAACGTCCACAGGTGTAGCACGATGATACATATTACATTGTGCCACAATGGATTTATGTATTCTGTAACAAAAGAAAAGTGTAATGAAAAAATACAGAAGGTAATCCTTTATTCCTCCGCTGCACAATTTATCAGTAATGCCTGTGGATGATAAGTGCCAGGGATTTCCTTTGCTTGATTTAACCTTGTCACCCAGGTGTGTTTTCGCCGAGTGACAGAAAATACAAGCTAAGGAGTTTCGCTGGCTTCCAATTTGTAAGCACCAGTTTTAATTGATTAAAGAGCATCCGCTTGTCTGTCTTGGCTTTTAGTGGGTTGACTTAAAATAAAAGTATCACACGTGAGCCAGAGTAAACTCAGACCGTGTAATTTATAGTTGCGATTAAGGATATGCTGGAATTAGGCTGAGCGAGGACAGTTCATGCACATTATCAATGCAGAGCATAAGGGGGAAGCTGGCAGGGCGAGGGTGGGCTGCATGTTTCTTCCAGAAGAGCCTCACTGTGCTGTGTTCACATCGAGGCACACTGGTGGTGGTTTGGGTGATCCGATGTGGATGGTGGCTCCAGAACTTTGACCACGCTCCTGCACGCCAGGGATGGCTCAGGGCTTCTCCTCTGCTGCAGGAAACGTGCTGCGACACGCTGGCCTGACCCCGGCATGACAGCAGAATCTCTTTGGTCTGGGCTTACAGCCACTCTCAGCTCAGATTTGTGGGTTTGCTGAGTGCTAAAATGTCCCTGCTGAGGTCCTGTGCCGTGGGGAGGCACAAGGCTGTGCGCTCCCCGGGCTGCAGCAAAGGCAGGACAGGGAGAGTCAAGGAGCTGAGCTGGGCTGAGCGCTGCGGACCCTCGGGCTCTGTTCCAGAGCAAATAGCCAAAAGTTTACATCGCTTTACATCTTGCTGCTCTTGCCAAAGCCTCGCTCACTGGGATAGCACACTAAATATAGTAAAGCACAGAGGTTTTTCCTATTTTGCTTTGATCAGTAAAATAAACTTCTAAAGATCGTTCTGGGATGGGTTCCAGCTTTTGAGGCAAAGAATGGCCATGGCTCAGGCATGAGTTAGTAATAGAGTGTCAGGAAAATTAGCCTGACAGTTCTCAGGCCAGCTGCTCAATAGAGAGAATCCTCCGAGCCGGGATGGGCTGGAAGGCGAGCAGGACCAGCAGCAGCATGTGCTCGGCAGCAGCTGAAGTGTCAGGAGTGGAGGGGACAGGCTTGCATCTTTGGGGGTTTCTGGATATGTGTTGGTGTGAGCCCCAGGCTGGGCCAGCCATGGCCAGTTGCTGTAGGGCCATGAAGATGATCAGAGGGCTGGAGCACCTCTGCTGTGAGGACAGGCTGAGAGAGCTGGGGCTTTTCAGCCTGGGGAAGAGAAGGCTTCCAGGAGACCTTATAGTAGCCTTCCAGTATCTGAAGGGGGCTTACAGGAGGGCTGGGGAGGGACTGTTCACAAGGTCTTGTAATGACAGGACGAGGGGCAGCCTGTGCCAGTGTCTCACCACCCTCACTGCAAAGAACTTCCTCCTAATATCCAGTTTCAGTCTCCCCTCTTGCAGTTTAAACCCATTACTCCTCATTCTGTCACTACAAGACCTTGTGAATAGTCCCTCCCCAGCCTTCCTCTAGGCCCCCTTCAGATACTGTAAGGCTACTATAAGGTCTCCTGGAAGCCTTCTCCAGGCTGCAGAGCCCCAACTCTCTCAGCCTGTCCTCATAGCAGAGCTGCTGCAGTCCTCTGAGCATCCTGGTGGCCTCCTCTGGACTGGCTCCAACAGTTCCATGTCCTCGTTTTGGGGGCTGCAGAACTGCACACAGTACTCCAGCTGGGGTCTGACAACCTGGAGGTTGTTGAAGACTTTTTTCAGCTTTGTTTTGGTTTTGGTTGGGTTTTGTTTGGTTGGTTTTTGGCTTTTTCCTGGAGTATTATAATTTATTTTCCTGTGTTTTGCTTGCAGTCCTCTGCAAACCTTCCTTCTGTATCGCAGAGCATTCTAGGAATTACCTGAAGGCATCAGATGTCTTTTGGGCCTATGGATGATTGAGTCCACTGTGCAAGGCTGTTTTTTTAGCACTTCAGTGACAGAGATTATGCCGTTTAAATAAAAGCACAAAGGTAGTTTCTTTTTTTTTTGTAGTTAGAGTAACATTGTGTAAGAGGCTCTGACACTTTAAAAAAAAAAAAATTAAATCTACCAAATTTGGCTCAGCAGGTCTGTTTGTACTGAAGCTGTAGTGATTTTGGGAAGTGAGGTGAATGACCAGGAGCTGCTGGGAAAGGCAGGATGTTGTGTGGTTCTCATGAAGGTTACAGGGCTCCACAGCAGCTGTGGGTAAGATTTGCTCATAAATAGAGTAGGAAGGTCTCTGCTCACAGCATGGTATTAGCTGAGCCCCTGCAGTCCTCAGCCTGCACAAGGACAGCATCTCCCCACTGCAGACATGGCTGGAACTCCCTCATGTGGAGCAGCAGGCTCAGTTCTGCTCCTTCTGTGTGAAAGGCAGGTCAGAAATCGAGAGGGGGAAACGTATATGTATGAAAAGGTTGGGAATATTTGGTCTGAAGACGAGTAAGATGGAGTTATAAATAATAAATGGTCTAAAGAACATAAATTTGGGGCTTTTAGGCAGTTTCATTTTGCCAGGAACAAAGGGAATTGAGAATGAAATTCAGATGAGACTAACTCACAACTGATGAGAAGGAAACCCTGTTTTGTACTGGTGACTCACAGAGCTCACTGCCACGGGGTGAGGAGCCTGGGGAGAGCTGCCCAAGGAACCAGGGGATGCTCTGAATAGACTAATCCAATCTCTTACAGCGTGACAGGCGTTTTTATTTCTTCTAATGCCTAAATGACCTCCTGTTGTGGATTTCTTGACCATCCCATCAGACTGTTTCAGCCATTCTCAGCAGATGATGTAGGGCTGAAAAGCTTAATTGGGGTAAATAAGGTAGCTGTGTGCTGTGAGTGGGGTCAAAGGAGACAATGTGTGTTTGTTTTTTTGGTAGTTGTAGGGCAGTGGGCTGTGCCCAGGCAGAGGGTTTGATGGCCACTCTGTGCCCATGGCAGGGGATTTGCTGGCCACTCTGTGCCCAGCCAGGGGGTTTGTTGGCAACTCTGTGCCCAGGCAGGGGGTCTGTTGGCCACTCTTTGCCCAGGCAGGGGGTTTACTGGCCACTCTTTGCCCAGGCAGAGGGTTTGTTGGCCACTCTATGCCCAGGCAGGGGGTCTGTTGGCCACTCTATGCCCAGGCAGGGGGTTTGTTGGCCACTCTATGCCCAGGCAGAGGGTTTGTTGGCCACTCTATGCCCAGGCAGGGGGTCTGTTGGCCACTCTATGCCCAGGCAGGGGGTTTGTTGGCCACTCTATGCCCAGGCAGAGGGTTTGTTGGCCACTCTATGCCCAGGCAGGGGGTCTGTTGGCCACTCTATGCCCAGGCAGGGGGTTTGTTGGCCACTCTTTGCCCAGACAGGGGGTTTACTGGCCACTCTTTGCCCAGGCAGGGCATTTGCTGGCCACTCTATGCCCAGGCAGGGCATTTGCTGGCCACTCTATGCCCAGGCAGGGGGTCTGTTGGCCACTGTGTTCATGGTCCAGCCAGTGGCCACCAGTGAATGTTAATGTAATTTATTCATCTAGGCTGTGTCACAGCATGGGCCAGGGGTGCCACATCTGAAGTGATCAGAACTCAAACTCATATTCCCAGCGTTTGTGCCTTGGTGACATGTAATATGGGCTTGTTTTTAATGATGTAATTGTGTTGCTTGGATTGCTTTTGACTGCCAGTTGCTTTAAAAAAAAATATTCCAGCTGTGATATTCATATAGAGCTCTACTCCCTGATTAAAATTCCTGCTTGCCAGATACAAAGCTCCTCCTCCTGTCTAAATAGCTTTGCAAAACAGTTTTTTTCCCCGCAGTGCAAATCTCTCCCCGTGGGTGCGGAGCAGCTCTGGAGTTCCTGTGCTAACTGTCTGCAGTGACATCTACTGACACGAGCAGAGATTGACTGCAAGGGCTAAGGGGCAAAATTTACTGAGATATTAATCCAGTATCTCTTCTATTATATTGTCATCTCTGCTTCCCCAGCGGTGCCACTTTCAGTGTGTGCCCAGCAGGATGGTCCATAGCCACCCCTGCGTGTTCACAGCTTGTCCCCGCATGTGCACCCTCTGCAGGCAGCGGCCAGGACGCAGGCCCTGCTGTCAGAGTCCTTCCTGGCATATTTTGTGCCCTGAGGTTCACAACAATGTCTCTGAATAAAGCATGATGCATTTGAAATAATGGTGGAAAGCTGCTGCTCTTTCTCTGGGTGTTGTTCCTCCACTTCCCCTCAATGATTTGTTCGGTCTGCCGTCGGGACGTGTATGGAAATGACATTGCAAACTGTTTCTCTTGTATGCACTGTGGAACGTCTTGCAGATGCTTATTAATGAGCAGCTGAGGAGCTCCACAGGTACATTTTGCTCATTTTTCTTTTCTAATGATGAATGCAAATTGATCAAAAAATAAAGATAAATTAGGAAAATCCTCAGACACTTTGAATCTCCATCCATTTTCTCCGGTTTTGTCTCTGCCATGCCAAGGGAGTTTTCTCACTTTACTCCTTTTGTCTTAACTTCCATAGCACAACTTTGTTCATTGGCGTGCCTAACAAGTCCTTTGCTTGAACTAACAGAAATTGCACTGAGCTGCCTGGTGATGATGATGATGATTTTGTAAAAATGCATGTGCATCTGTCTTGCAGAAATGCTGCTCATGGATTCTCACTTATTCAGGTGGACAGTATGAAGGTCACCATGAAGGATATCTTACAAAAGGCCTTAAAGAGAAGGAAGGGATCACAGAGAGGCTCAGGTGGGTTATTTATTGTATTTCCTACAGGGCAGGGTGTTTTTCCACGAGCATATTTTATATCTCTTTTTAACTGTTGTGAAAGATGCTCTCTTTTT